>JAOXYL010000071.1:11870125-11894055 GCA_028564955.1 Terapon puta
TATTATTTATTTAATTGAGAATGACACTGATCTTATTGTTAAGGGTCTTGGTGGCGATAATTTCAATGAGTTAGCAACGTAGATATGTCTGCCAACATTGTTTACATGGCTTTAGCATCAAGATGAAAATATTTCCTTTAATTTAATCTAAATTCAAATTAATTTACCATTTACTTACTTACAACACCTGAATTATCACTTATTTGTCATTCAAACCTGCAGCAGTCATATAAAGCATGTGATTAACACAAATATGATAAATGTTCTCTTGGTGTTTTTGGGTGTTACATCAGAAAACGCATACTGTACAAAAACAAGTCGTCACAGCTTATGAACCCACACCGCTCAGAGGTTTCAAGTGGCTTGGCACAGCGGTGTGTCATACGTATTTTTTGTCTGGGAACAAAGAGTAATGACAGGAAGGACGCATTCACTTTGAACGAGCTGTTGAAATTGATACAAATCAAACTATTTTCCTTGCAGCAGCAATGACACCATGACAAACTGTTCATTTCGTACCGTGGACGACCTGATGAAATATTTGGAGCTGGTATTCTACATCCCCATATTTGTCGTTGGTCTGACTCTCAATATCGCGGCGCTGGTCGTGTTCTGCGTCGTTCTGAAGAAGTGGACGGAGTCGGTGATCTACATGACCAACTTGGTTCTGATGGACCTGCTCCTCCTCTTCCCACTTCCCTTCAAAATGCACGCCACCAATCACGAATGGCCTGCCCACCTTCAGTCCCTCTGCTCAGTCTTGGAAGCCTTATATTTTGTGGCGATATACGGGAGCATCTACACCATCATGTGTATAGCCATGGACCGATATGTAGCCATCTGTCATCCGTTCAAAGCCAAGCAGCTGCGTTCACCCAAACTGGCTCTGGCGATGTGCATGGTGGTCTGGGTGCTGGTGCTCACGGCAGTCTTTCCGACCATCAATCTCTTCAGGGAGGCCGGGCAGACTTCCTTCTCCTGCTTCCACCACTTTTCACAAAAGAGGTGGAGCCCTCCTCTGATCATCAGTCTGCTGCTGTTTGGGTTCCTGCTACCTGCGCTGGTGGTGATTTGCTGTTCGGGCCGGACCATCTGGACACTGAAGCGGTCGGGCCAGCACAGCGCCCAGAGCCGGGCCTGTGTGAAGATCATCTACAGCAGTCTGAGCGCCTTCCTGGTGCCTTTCACTCCGAGCCACCTGGGCATCCTCCTCCAGTTTCTGGTGAGAAGTTGATTTTGAGTCAGTTGAACTTCAAAGTGTGAAGAGTAATGAAGGTTAAAGTAGATAACAAATAATGCCGATAAAACTATCCCACCACATCCTCCATTTGATTTTGATCGCATCACATAATCTGAATGAGCAAATGAGATTTTGCTCAGTGCAATTGTAGTTTTTTTAACCACTTCATTGACTTCTTGCCTTTGTTAGGTTAGGGCTTTTTCAGGGACAGTATTTCTTTTCCTTTGTGCGTTTTTTGTACAATCTCAAACAAACCATTTAACTTTCATAGACAGGAATAAGAGCAGAAATGCAACCAGGATTACTGAAACACAGACGTCCTTTGTAGACAGTAACTGTTTTTATGTGCATGGAAGCAAAACAAGCAGTGAATTTAACCAGTAGATGGAGTTTGTAATCTTCAAGTAACACGAAGGAGTCAAACTGATCCCTGCCCTCAGATTGTTTTAGCATCTGTGTTTCATCAAAATGCAAAGCAACACATAATATGTTGTTTGTGAATCACATTTAATACTTTTTTTGAGATCTCTAAATCAACAATGAGATTTTCCCCCTGGTGTATACAATCAAAATACCAGAAAATACCAAATACCCAAAAAAATAAATAAAAATGCCAAATGTACCAAAATTGTACAAATTAAAATAATATATGAAAATGAATATTTCTATATATTTATCAGAAGGTTAAATAATCACCTCAGTTTAAAAATAAAAAATAATTTTCTGGCAACCATTTCATGATTCAGGGTTTACAGGGTTAAAAACAAAACGCTGAAGGCATGACCTTGGTATCCTGCACTGGTGTACCGTGGTTACGGCCCTGATTCTCAGGTGATGGGTGTTACCAGTGCAGCAGATGTGCAAAGAGATCATATTTTAAAAGCCTGATGAGAACATGCAAATTTGCAGAGTTCACACTTCTTCAGAAGTCATTTCCATACATGTTGGCAGGATTGTAATCTGATGTTTCTTTGTCCACCACTCTAGGTTCACCAAGAAGTGATTCAGGACTGCTTCAACAAGACCAGGATCAGCCTGTTCATACAGATAGCCATGTGCCTGTCCAACATCACCTGCTGCCTGGATGGCCTGTGCTACTACTTCATTGCTCATGAGGTGAGGAGCCCCAGAAACAGTTTCAGGCTGTCAATGATGAGCCAGAGAAGACCCACCTGCAGCACTTCAGAGGTCTGAACATGGGACAAAGAGATCTCATCTTAGATTATACTTCTGTCTCCAGATGGGTGCTGGTTGTGGCTTTTTGAGTTTTAGGTGATGGCAGTGAAACTGAAAAAGAGTCAGTATAGTTTCCAGTGGCTGGTGTGCCACGTACTCAGAGGACTGGCACTAAACCAGGTTGAAGTGCATTCTTGGTCCTGAGAGCAGAGCTAAAATGCTAACAGGAAGCTGGTCGGCACCTTTGTAACCTCAGAGAGAAGCTCATAAAGCCAAAGATCTGAGCCAAGCTGTTTAAGGTTTGGTTGACACATTTCATAATTTGGTTCAATACAGTCAGTCACTTAAAGTTACAGCAAGAGTTATAATAAAGGTTATAATTATGGTTATAATCCATGTTTTATTACTATTGTATTTCTGATATAAAATGCAGATTTACATAAAATAAAATCAACAACTAAACTAAACTAAATCTGTACCAACCAGTGGTCATCCAGAAACACATGATTTATAATTTGTAATTCACTAATTATTATTTTAAACATAAGATTTTAAACAGATAAACTGATTTTTAAAAACTTTGAATGATAACATATTATTACTATCATTTGTCATTTCTCATCTTTTCTTAGTTTAGCTCTTCTCCACATGCAGCTTATTTTAGAAATAATATTTACTTATCATACAATTATCTCTGTCTATTAAGATATTAAAAATATATTTGATACAGATATTCTTAGTATTCATTCATACATCTGATGAAATCATTCAATAAATAAAGCATCCACTTTTAGATTGAATTTTAATTATATTTTTATATTTTTATATATATATGTATGTATATATATGTATATATATATATATATATATATATATATATATATATGTATATAACTATATATATATATAAAATAAAATTTAGTATGTACCTTTTATTTAGTAAAATTTAGTATGTACCTTTTATTTGATTTGTACAATGTAACTGTCAGTGTGCAATAATGTTAAATTAATGTTAAATGTTAAAAGCCAGATGTTAATGGCAGACGGCCTGACCTGTTTTGGTATTAGTTTGTTTTCAGGAGGTTCATTTGATGTCCTTTAAAAGCGAAACCCAAGTGGAAAGTTGCATTAAGTAACCCTGTCTGTCTTCCTCTTCTCATGATGAACAGAGTCACCTTGTGGTAACTCTGGAAGCTCTTCATGAGTCAATACAGCTGTCGTTTAGAGGATTTACTGTTATTCATGAAGTGTGAAGCTATATACTGAAGCTATATAAGACACAAAACCGTCACGTTTGATCTACTTACATTATGCATGTCTTGATACTTTCATTTGCACTATTGAGTTTCACTGTTATTTGTTTGTGCTCACTTCCTTTTTGTCTCTGGTATCTGAACTTTTCCTCCAGTAAAATGTGTTTTCATGAAGCCATGAAGCTTCTTGATCTGACCAGTCTGGAAAATATAATTTCTTTTTTTTTTTTTTGATATGCTTCACTTCTATGGCTGATGTCTGTTCTGAAACTTAAAAAAAAGCTTTTTGCAATATTTTGCATGTCATAGCCAAATCTTCCTCTTCCATTTTGAAGTGATAACCACAAGAGCTTAAACTGTTGACTGTCACGCCATGATGAAGCTGCAGTTGTGTCGTTTGTAAAAATAATCACCCACGTGTTCAGTACATTAAAACACAAACAGAAACAAAACTGATGAGCGCTGTGCATTTGTCCCAGTTACACTGTGTCTGTACCACATGTGAGGTGCGACTAATGAAAATTCAAAAGACAAAATAAAGTTTGATTATTTATTCTTAAAGCAGCAGGATATTACAAGAAAATCGACTGTACAGCAAAATAAGGTATCCAAGACAATGAAATATGAGCACATATCACAGGTTTCTCTCAAAAGAGACTTATTTGCTCTGGGCTGTATGTTAGAAAGACACCCCAAATCTTTTTTCAGTTGGGACAAATCAACACTGTAGAGATTATAATGCCAAAATAGGAAGGATTGAGAAATGGCAAGAGCTAAAAGACAACAGGCAAATCCAAGTAAAGAGGAGGAAGAGCAAGACAAAATGAGTTTTAGGCTCTGATATCATCTACAGTAAAAAGCATTCTTTCTATTTCATATAACCTTAACACTAAGCTTAGCATCGCTGACTGCAGACTTTGGTTCCTTCTGTCCTTCTAAAGCACTGCTACTAATTACAGTCTAAAGCCATTAAATCCAAAGAGTAGGAAGGTATGATACCAAAGGAAATAAATAGACAAACCATAAATAAATGAACATTCACAAAACAAGTCGATTTCAGATAAAAATCTATGCAGGTAACAATATGTTCAAAATCAATTTACAGTATATATTGCTTAGGAACAATCAAAGTTATATACACCATACATTAATGATACAAACCAGCAAAGAAACGTCTAAACTACATGAGGTATGTTTTGCCATTTTCTGACATTCAAAACAAAGTAAAGTAACAACAACCAAGAAACGTACATTAATATAAGTGCTGGTGCAAGCAGCTTCCAGGTATCCTCGCCGCCGCCCACAGTGCACTGTTACTAATTAACAAAGAGAACAAGTTTGAAATAAAAATTAAATCAAGTCTTCAGATGAAAATGTCACAAACTGACAAACATTAACATCTTATGCACAACGTGACAAGCTACAGATATATTCAAACACGTGTATAACGTCATCCAAATATACAGACTATCTGAATTTGAACAAAAAGAGAGACGTTAACATTGTACAAGAACGATAAAAGAGCATTTCCAACTTGAGACAAAAAAAACAAACAAATAAAGTAAAACTGAAACTAAAACAGTTGGACAAATAGTTGCTCTTAAAGTGCAGTTAAAAGCCTAAAGAATTCAAGAGGTATGGTTTTAAATTGGCTTTAGTGTTGGATGACTGTGATTTCTGCCTCAGGTTTAGATCCTGTCGCAGATGACCGTCTCAACCACAAAGGTGTTCTCGAAATGACGGATGCTGTGGCACTTCTTTGTCTCGCGCCTCTCAATACCTGGAAGAGAAAAGAAGGCACATTCAGTAAAGGTCTTTTGATACCGAGAGTGGAGGTTTACAGTACTCAAGCACCTCTGCTGTCCATTCTGAATCAGCATCGGTTATCCCCGCAAATCACATCCATATATGTACTCTGCTGCATCATATCTGAAGCTCTCAGTCCAATCAAAGGCAGCAACGACAGAGATATCACCCCTGTGCATCACTGCCTCCTCCTCCGTAGTGTGTGGATATGTCCACTGCACTATGAGTGACTCACACAGCAGGAAGTTCCCGGGCTGCGCCCACTCACACACATGCGGACATTGTAATCAGGCTGTTGGAGGAGGATTTTTACACTCCAGACACACTGTCTGAAATCTTCACTAGGAAGCCCCTATTTGGTTCTATTTGCATTTGTGCTCTGGATGGTCACTCGCTATTTCTTTGCTCCTACACTCCATAACTGAATGCCAGATTTTCAGCACACGTCACATGACTCAACGCGTCACAAGAGTCGGTGTGAAAGAGGGGTGATACATGAGCGGAAGTCACTCATCGCTCATTATTTAGCATATTGGCAGAGCCGACCGGGAAAAAAAGTGTGCACTCACGTCGGCGCTGGTTGCGGCGTCTCAGGCGGTAGGTTTCTTTGCCGTAGCAGAGCCTGTGGATGAACGGGCCCAGCTGCCTCATGTTCCTCACCCTCCCTGTCACCACCATTTCCTCCTGGATGATGTAAGTCTGAGGAAGGTACGTCCCTCTCTGTGGCAAAAAGACACAAATGAATCACTCAGTGGGAACCATCTGTGGGAGGAATGCTGCAGACGGGAAGACGGGAACGCGCTGTCCCTCGCTCTTTCAGACAGCCATTCATCGCTGACAATGCTTTCACAGCAGCCTCACCAGTGACATCAAACAGCGACGGTGGCGAGTGCCTCACCTTGACATTGACGAGCAGCTCCCACAGGTTCCGTGGAGGCATCACCATGGTCGTGTTCAGTTCGGTGATGTAGCATTTGTCCAGGGCGATGTCATGATAAGCTGTGAGGCCCTGGAATCAGTTCAATTTTTTTTAAAAAAACAGTTCAAACCTGAAGCATAATGAAACAGTTTCACCAGAAAATGTAATGAGAGCAAACCAGCAAACGCAGGCGTATCCTGACTTACCCTCTGAAAGTCGTGGATGATATCAGCGGGGTCGCTGCCTCCAAAGTGCGGCACAGGCACGCTGATCTGCTCGTAGTTGTCGTCAAGGTAGATGCCGACGTTCTCCTCGAGTTCTTGACGCCCCCTCAGAGGAGCGTACACCGAGTCCTCAAAGACAACCCGGCAGTGGAACAAGCTGTCTTCTGGCATCTGCTGAAGGGACGCGACAGAGCTGAGTTAGCTTGTGAGAGTCACTTCAGGGTTTCATCTTCCATCTTTTCATCTCCCTCGTTAATACGCTGGGAAATTAGGTTTAGGATGCGAGAAAAGGAAGGGTTGAGCAAACTGACCTGAGGTATAAAGTAGTAGCGGTAGACGTAGATAGAGGCCAGCACCAGCCCGGACATGAAGATCACCAGGCCAAAGGTGAGACAGCAGAGGCCGGTTGGAAAAGGCTTCTTAGGCCGGACAGGAAGAACCAGCTGCTCCTGTAAAGAGAAAAGCAGAAAGGTTTGGACAAGTTAGGAAAATTCAACTTGTTGGCTAAGACATTACAGTGTGAAAGACCATAAGGTTTAAATAATTTGAAATACATGCAAAATAATGCAAAGGATGAGCAGGGTTTTCCATGCGATATAAAGGCTTAGCCTAGAAAATCATGTCTTTGATTTCCGTTTGATGTCACGATATAAATGAGCTGTTGTCGACAGCGCAAACTTTAATCATCTGTCTCTGAAGATACTTAATAGAAAAGCTGTGAGAAATATCGGTAACATGGCATCATTGGACGTAATTTCCTGTCACACACATTGTAAAAGAGTTAATTCTGATGAGAGGCTGTTGCCAAGTAATTAGTCAGACCAGGAGATCTGGTAGACGTAGGACGGACAGGAATGAGGCATGCCAGATGCCCACCCACAGTCTCTCAGTCAATCTGCTGCCTCTCCCTACTACTGTTGCTATGGAGAGCGGAAGCGGGGAGGACAGATTGTGCCAGGCTGTGACGAAGATGCTGGCACGTGGCCGTCTGGGTCTATTCTTAGATGCCTACTTCCACGCTCCATATTTGCAGTTAGATTGCACCCTGGGTGGGAGTCAAAATGAGAACAATTGCGTGAAACAGGAGTCCCTCGGCAGAGGCGGGCATATTAATAGATCTACACACATTGGCTCTGACGCCCGGCCCACAGTCGCATCCGCTCTGAATCCACACAGGCAATGAGATTATGTCTTACTCTCCTCTTGACGTAACAAAAGAGTGAAAAAATGTGTTTGCAGAAATGATGGGTGCGTCATTAACTGGTACTCATTGTGTGCAGTGTGATAGGAGAGAAAAAAATAGGCTTAGGCAGGCGTACATCCATTGGGTGCCAGATATCTAATTATGTTTAACTCCAGGGAGGTAGTCTAGAAAGGAAACTAAGAAAAGCTGGACCATTCTACAACCTCGACACAGAGATAACACCAGCAGGCTAATTACAGTTTCTTTCTGTTCAAGATGTTCAAACACTGGCTGAGCCCTCTGTGTGAGACCTGGAGCCTGAAAATGACAGATGTGGGATCTGCAATGTTGCACATTACTTTAATGGAATCAGTTGTCACTGTAACATGATATGATGTCCTTCTGAACTCCCTGGTCTATAAAATCATATAAGATCTACTGAGTAAGACCACTACATCATAGTTGTGGAATACAGTTGCGCACGAAACTGGTGAAATTGGAAATTTTGTTCATTTTTTTCTCATTTTAACTTATTTTGATACTAGTTTAATTTTTAGAAGGAGTGGAAATCTAAGCCGTCTTCAGACCACATCCACTGTTCACAAATAACACACAGCAGTCCTGTGTCACCACTCTCACTCTGGGGCGCTACCTGCAGGATTCACTTGGGATAACACTTCGTGACGTCACTGACTGGTGCAGTGACTGCATCTGACAGGTCTGTTGTTTTCCCTGTTTCGACACAAGCGGTGGGAAAACTGAGGATCTTCTCCTGTGTTCCTTATACAGGCTCTTGTACTGGTATTAAGGGGGGGGGGTTTTCCCTCATATACTGGTATGCATACTTATTGATGCTGCTACATACACACACACACACACACACACACACACAGAGGACAGCCATCTGCAGTGTGCCCTCTCGGTGGCCAAACAAGGTGACGTAATGTCAACATCCCCGAGCTGGGGTGGCCTGCAGCGTTGGGTTTGCTCCCTTGTAATAATACATGACTGCACAATAAACTGTCCTGTAGTGACTACACCAGCAAAGAAATGACATTATAAAGCTGGTGCTATTCAGTCTCATTAAGACACAGAAACCACGAATGCACTATGTTAAGCAAACACTTGAGTATATGTAGGGTTCTGCATAATTAAATAGCTAATGAAGTGTCTGCATAAATCCCATGGACAGTCGCATCAAACATTACAGCCAGCAGCAAACAGATTAACGTTAATCTACTTATCCAGACTCGATGCAGGTGGATGCCCGTGCTGCTGAGAGACAAACGAACAACGGCAAACAAAGAACAACAAAGCGTGCAAACTCACGTGAGCCTGAGGTATAATGATCTTGTCCTCATCGCCCTCTTTTTCAGGCTTCTGCGCCGACACTGGCTGGAAAGTGATCTTCACCATGTTTGTTTGGTCAGTGTGTGTTTGCTCTATCTCGTCTCAGTGCGCTGGTTCAGTCCACGGAGCCGTGCAGATTATATATCAGCGGAGCGGCGTCGCCCCCGGGACCCGGTGACATCACAAGAGCGTCTTCTCTGACGAACAAGCTTTGTGTGGGTCTGAAGGAAAAGCCGCCTCGCCGCTGTCAAAATAAGAGCCTAGATCCGGTTGAAGCGTTTAAATTGTGCACATAATACACTGGTTGTGGGCTTTTTGTTTGAGTATTATTATATTTTAATACATAAAACTTATTAGAGTGAAAATGTCTCATTTTGTCTCCCGTTTGTTGTTATTAGACTGCGTTATACTTTTATTCTGAAGGCCAGTGCCCGATATGGTAGTGCTTTCCGTATTTTATTTAAAGCTGCATGTGCTCTCCTCAACACTATCATCCGGAAATGTAGGGATGTTTCAAACTCCCAGCCAGCTACTACACTGCAATAAAGTTAACACTAGGGCACTACTACTGATAGTAATTATAATAATGATATTACTACTACTACTACTACTACTACTACTACTACTACTACTACTACTTAAACACTTCTTATCTTTATTGGCTCATGAAAGCTTGTAATGTATACACAACTGTATAGTTCAGCACGGGTACACTGTGTTCTCTGGACTATGTGCTACTTGCCTTGATTATTTAATGTATAGTATCATTTAATGCAATATACCATGAGTATTTAGTTTAGTATAGACCTGTATGTGGATCTTACTCGGGTCAACATATGTGGTTACAGGGGGGAATGCTGTAGATGAGACTTAAATATTTTATGGTTATTTTACTAAATCTAAATCATGGATATAACTGAACTATCATGGTGAAATGATGATATGTAATTATTTGATAGAGGCTTGCAAACCATACTACCTGTCACATTCCCATGTCTCCACTCCAAATGCAAATTACACAACACATGCAAATGTGCGCAGACATGCACCCAGCCCTCGTCACCATATGGGAAGTCATGACAGTGTGTTTATGTGACTCACGTCAGACATAAGCCACACAGTGTGCTCAGTTTGAACAATATAGGAAATCTGAGTGGATGTTACAACAATAAAATGACATGGAAAGCTCTCCTTATAAATTATGTTATGTGTGGGGTGAATGGAAACATGTCATTAATTTCAAAACACAGAAATGATCTCGTTCTCTGTACGCCTGTACAAAAGAGCCATTGCTGCAACAAGCTCCTTGTTCAACGGGCTCTTTACAGATGAGAGTAATGTACTCGACAAATGGCTCATATTGTCCAATTCACATTAGTTTTTTTTCTCCCAGAGAGTGAGTGGAGCCTAGTCCTACAACAAGTGGACTGATGGCTCACAATCAAGCATAAAATAGGCCCAGCTGACTAATAATGCATTGTGAGAACTGGCACATATGTGGCCTTTATACATTAAAAGGCAGTGCTCAGGTCAAGTCTTTTTTATTGATTTAGCCCAGTATCACAAGTCACAGTTTGCCCTTAAGGGGCTTTACAATTAGTACAACATGTGGCACCGTCTGTACCTATTCCCTCGGCACAGATTATAAAAAACTTCCAAATGAAGTGTTTTATAGCAAGAAATGTAAGAAATGTAAGAGATCATTAGAAAGGGGAGCTATGGAGGGTTCCCTCTCAGAGGACGAACAGGCATGCAATAGATGCTGAGTGTGCAGGAAAAAATCCATTATATTAATCTTGCGTTATCTCCACTAATTGAAGTGGTTTTATCCCATTAGTTTCAGCTGATGGTACAGCAGGTTGCGTTTTTCTTTTAGGGGATCTTGTTCATGTTTTTTAATCTGGATGTAGGTTCAGCCTGAATTTGGGGATAAAGAGCCTAAAGGCCCTTTGGAAAAAAATATTGGAAGAAACCACTAAGAAGAGCAACTGAAGAAGATCCTTTTCCCAGGATTGACTATGCAACACATGAGGAAAAAATTAACAATAGTATTAAGAAAGTAAATATAAAAGGGTGCAAATCTACTGGTTTGGGTGTCTTCTACCCAATATAAAGGGTTTTATGTACGTGTTTCTGCTACAGAAGGCTGTTGATGATTTTTGAGTCTCTTATATGTTTTTTAGCCTGCACGTACGTTCAGTCTGAATTTGGGGACAAAGCCTTCCCTGCTCAGTGATGGGCGGCGGGGACGAGCGCTGCGCGGCCCCGATGCGTCCTGCTCCTCAGCTCGCCCATTCACATGTAAATGAGCCGTCATATAAACCGGGTACATGCCCCCTCGGAGCAGCAGTGAGGAGCCCGGACTCAGGCTTTGTTGTCCGCGGGGATCGCCCGGCCATCTGTCCCGTTGACGAGCTGTAGCAGCTCGGCGGATTAAGCACCGACCTCCAGTCCGGCGGGCTCCTGGCAGCGCCGGGGTTAAACTTCAACAATATGGCCCCCATCCGCAACAACACCGACGGGATGGACAGACGGGATGGCTGCGGTGGGGTGAAGTCTGACAGAAAGGTACAAATAACACAGAGGGCTGCGGGAGCGTTGAGTGCCTTTTGTTTCCTGTTCTTTAAACTTGTAACAAAACTAACTCCATTGTGCTGACTGTTTTTGGCAGATGAGGAAACCTCTGGTCGAGAAGAAAAGGAGAGCCCGCATCAATGAAAGTTTACAAGAACTCAGAGTTCTCATCGCGGATGCAGACGTAAGATAATATGTACTTATATGTATTTTAGGCTCCTGTTTTACGTAGTTTTGTTTCCCAGCATGAACTAACTATAACTTGTTGTGTTGTTTAAGACAGCTTGACGCTTATGCATCTTTTTGTCTCACACTAGTTACAATCAAAGATGGAGAATGCCGAAGTGCTGGAGATGACAGTGAAACGTGTGGAGACGATCCTTCAAAACCGAGCTCACGGTAAACATCATATAAATATTTTTATGTTCACCTTAGAGAACGCCAGTGACCGACACTATATTATATTTTATTTCATATTTAAATTATTATCCTGAGCAACTACATTACTTACACATCCTTCTTCGCCAAACATGTAGATCTTTAAAATTAGCCTATGGTTAAATTTATAATGGTCAGCGCATTAATATACTAATCTACTGTACTGCGGCCACAGGTGCGCGGCTGCGTCTCCCCCCGCGGCTCAGCCAATCAGAGCGCAGGGCTCGACGGTTGAAACTGACGGTTGGTGTTGTGGTGTGTCTAACGGCTGTGTAACGTCCGTGTCTCCGCAGAGGTGGACGCGGTGAACCGGGAAGCCTGTGAGCGCTTCGCCGCGGGCTACATCCAGTGTATGCACGACGTGCACACTTTTGTGTCCAGCTGCCCGGGGATCGACCCGACGGTGGCCGCGGAGCTGTTGAACCACCTCCTGGAGAGCATGCCCCTGAACGACGAGGACCGGCTCCGGGTGATGTTGCCGGACGCGTTGGGGGAGGGCCCCGGCGGCAGAGGCGCGTGGTCGGTGTCGGACGGCCTGTACCCGCCGCTGGTGTCCCCCGCGCCCTCCAGCACCTCCACCGACGACCTCTGCTCCGACCTGGACGACACGGACTCGGACCAAAGCCACGTTTCCTCCTCGGAGGAGACTGACGGCCAGGAGGTGCTGAGCCTGCCCTCCTTAACTTACTCCAAGTCAGTGTGGAGACCCTGGTAGATGATTGAAAGAAAACAAAAAGGAGCCGCATGATTCAGAATAGATGATTTCATTCTCTGTGTTAGGATGTTTCGTAGGGTAGACCTCAGTATTTGACAGAAACACTGCTGAGATGACAACTTTGAAACTTGTTAAAAGGCATCTGAGAAGCTCTTTGTGTAATTATTGGGGAACTACAGTTAAACTAAAATGTATTTAATAAATAGAGTATGTAATTAAATGTGTTTAGCAGAGGTCGGGGACCTGTGGGGTCTTCATGTGGAAGTGTATTGGCCTTGAATGGGCCTGCCTTCAGTGAAGGGGTAAATGCATATGTAAATATTTACTTGTTGAATATGACTGGGCTGTATAGAGGATAGCCGTCCCACTAGAAATGCATAGTTAGTTGTGTGTAAATTATTTTTTATTTAGGCTGTCCTTAACTTTGTATTTATACGTGTCAAATGACTGTTAGTAGGCTACCTCACCTGATAAGTTTCAATAAATAACTTTTTGACAAAATGACTTGCTCTCAACTCTTTTTGTGCTGTCTGTGCTTCTTCTTTAATAAAAAAGGGCTACAATTCACACACAGGGATCCCACTATCCACCCACCCACGGCTGTTTTCAAGATATTAGTTATTACTCTGCATTTGTGGACCATTTGTGTGCGAGCTCTTTTCCAGCATCCCTTAGCACATCGTAGGCACTTGTGAGGTGTGAAATGAGTAATCCACTCACTCCTTATATAGGCCTAGTTGAGGACTTGACAAATGGGTTTTATAACTCTTCTGCTTTTCAGAAGTTGGTTTTAAAATAACATGCTTATTACGCAGAATATGGGTCTTTCACAAAGCAATAAGAACTGGTGGTGTTTTAGCAGTGTGTACCAGCACTGTATGAATTTAATAATAATTTGCACACGCCATCCTAGCAGAAGAAGGGAGTCACAGGTCTTGCATTGACTCCCACAGAGACAGTGAAAGCTCGTGTCTGCGTCCTCAGACAAGACCTCTGTGATCCTGGTGAGAGCCACAGACACCGATCTGCCTCTGCCCCGTCAGCCGCCGCAGCCACAAATGAATACGAAAGGAGACGGCAATCCTGAACCCGGCCTTAATCCATCTCCACTCCGATGCCTCCTCTGGTGTTCCTGTGATGTCCACTCAACGTGTCGTTTCTTACACCGTCGACGGCCTAAAGACACCCAAACTGAGAGGGAGATTTGGTGCAAAGACGAGAAAAAAGATTAATACAGCGAGCCCTCTGGAGCACTCATCCTATTTATCAGTGTGTGACTCTGGTGTGGGAAAGTATCTGAGTCCTCAAGTGTTGTATTTAAGCACAGTTTTCGGGTATTTGTAGATCAGTGTGTGTATTTTATCACTGTAGTGTAGTGTCACTGTAGTACATTTCAAGGGGAAGCATTGTACCATCCCACCTACTACATTTATCTGGCAGTAACTTTGCAGATTGATATTGTTAGATTTATAAACCTTTCTTAATCCTTTAGCTTAAACAGCGTGTACACAGTAGTCAATATGAGCTCTATCTCAACAACATCCTTTTACCTCACAGCATTTGTGCTACTTCAAACTTCTACTACAATATTTTGAGAGGAAATGTAACTTTTGAAACGTACTTTTTACTGCTCTACAGCAGTGGTTTTCATAAAATGCTGCCAACAGCCTGATGCATCACTAATAATAATACTTCACTAATGTAATACATGATTATAGGAACATTTAGCTATTTTTATATCCTCACAACACCACTTTTCATTACTTTTACTCAAGTAAACCGCCATACTCAGTGTATACTGCACATTTAACAGAGCTGAAATAAACAGCGTGCATGGTGCTTTTAGCTGGATACATTTCAGAAGGTTATTTAAAATGAGAAACAAATGAAGTTGGTCCAGGAAGACGAAGTTGATGAAAAAAAAAAAAATCGGCAGTGCGCTGAGCAGACCGGATTTGCGGATCTCCAGAGGTGCAAATGAGCGCTGCGGGAGGGGCGGGGGGGCGCAGCTCGTTAACTTTCGCACCTCGACCTCAAACTTGGATCAAGTCCGAAGGTGTGAACGGTGGAGGAGGAGGTGGGCCGAGGGTCGCTTTGATCAGACCTGCTGGGCCGTGGAGGATCCGACTGTCTGCAGGGAGAAGACACCAGACTTTTGTTTCAGGGGGGTCGGCCAGACATCCGTTTGCATGGGGAAGGTGAATGTCATGACTCCGGGACGGACAGGGGCCGAGGACTGCTTTCCCCCAGACATATTACTGTCAGTATTATACTATTTAGAACTTAAAATGATTTGTAGTAGCCGATTTGAATCCTTATTTACTCTGATGATGCCCACATTAAAAAGTAGATCACAGTTTCTCCCTCTTAGATTTTAGATGGGCAATGAAATTCTTAAATTTCAGGTTCAAGAGTTGGGGAAATAAAAATAAGGACACAAGCACTAGAGTAATAAAATAAATATAGACCTAAAATTTAAGTTTTACAACTAAAATATAAATTTCACAATTAAGTAAATATACAACTACTACATCTAGATAGACAATGAAAGTGAAGAGTCTTATGGTTTAGTGTAAGACATCATAAGTTTTAACATCACTTATCATGAGTAAATACTCTCATTCACATCACGCCTTAATCAAGTGCCCCCCCTTCTTCATCATGTCAGTGATCCACTTTGGAAAGTAGTTTCCCAAGAGGTTTAATACTCATTAATTGTTCTCATTAACAGCTGCCGTCTTTGATGAGCCTTGCGTTTGTCTGTTTTAACTTAACATGAGCTGAGTGGTCAAACGTCAATTAGACCCTGTGTGAAAATAAAGTTTAATAAAGATACACACACAATTAAATTCACTGTAAATTAGGCAACTCTTTATTTAGAGAAGAAAATTAACAAACATGACATCAAAAATAAAAAAAAAGAGAAAGAAACACAAAAAAGTAAAAATAAAAAGGTGCTTTGTTGTCAGCGTCTGTTCAAATAACAGAAAGACAAATGACAAATTCAGGAAATATTCAATTTTCCCAGAGGAGCTCTGTTTCTCTCACACTGCAGCTGGAGCTTCAAAGTGAAGTAAAAGCTCTCCACACAGTCACTTGACATCTGTGTGAGCTGCTTTATACCCGTGCAATAACCCTAAACCTCTGAAGTGACCACGTGTTTGTTCTGAACAGTAATCAGCTCCACTCACTTCCACAGGATGCTCTTTTCCATATTTATGAGGGCCGACATCAGACCATTTCAAGTGTTACGTGGCACACGTTTCAACATCAATTTTCTCATCGCCCGCCATAAATGACAAACCATTGCAGTATTTTCCAGTCCACGGTGGGAAGTGCCCTTATGTTGATGACACAACTCACATTTTTTTCAAAAAAGTATTTACAGTAAATATTTAGAATCTTGGTCCTGCTTAAGCTGGATTTTCTGTCATAACTTAAAAACACAAATCTCTGTACAGAAATAAACATTGTATGTAAAAATATATATATATTTATATAAGCTCAAGAGTCAAAGACAGACAGTTCACACGAGCATTGAAATGCGATAAATTAAACTTTCTTTAAATGAGAGGCATCTGTGAAATCAAAGTAGTTGAAAAGTTTCACAGCTCACACTGAAACAAACGCTGGATTCGGTAAGAAGCAGAAATAAAGAATGAAAACTAAAAGCTGCAATAGGTATGTGATACAAGCAGCCCAAAATGATGTAGAAAATTAAAACCTTAATCTCTGAAATAGTCTAACGTGATGGGTTGGAATAGCTTAAAGTTTGTGTTGCACCTGATTATTCTTTTAGTGCAGACTCAAATATCATCACCACCTCCATTGTACCAGTAACGTATACACTACTGGTTTATGCTACATTATACATCTAAAAGTATGTTGTACTTCTCACTCCACTGCATTTACCTGTCAGCTGCAATTAAAAATGGCTTCTAACATGATATGTTTTGTATTTCGATCTGTTGATAAAATATGATGTATTAACCTGTCCATGTATATATTTAAATATAGGACAGAAAGATCTTGTGTGTAAACTCTGATGTGTGGATTCGTCGATAAAAACAATTCAATAACATTTAGAATGTAATGTGTCTCTGCATTATGTTTTGACATCTTTTATTTGGATGACATGTGTCTTCCAGCACTGGTGGGGATGGAGGTGGTGAGAACATTTCATCAATTAATTTGGAAAAACAGAGCCAATGTCTCTTTTGTGGTTCCTCCAGCGCAAAGTGCACTTGTGCGTTCGCTTGGTGCTCGACGGTTGTGCATGATGGGAGGGTCTGAAACCGAGCACCACCTGCTCACCACACTGACCTTATGTTGTTGTCGTTGTAACTGAGGAAACGTGTCACGAAAACTCAACTCTTCCATTAACCACAAGAGTTTGAACCCTAACCCCAACCACCGAGCCACTTCCTCACGTGTGAATGAAGCAGCTTCTGTTCGGTTGATGTTTGTTTGACCTCCACTGAGCTGCCTACTGCACAAACACAGATTAAATCTCCCCGCATCTCTTCATCAGTGTATATAACGCTTCTTTAGTACTGCGCATTAAGTGCTACAGAGATACGAATGATGAAAGTGCTGACCCCCCAAAATCTTCCTGGTGCAACTTTAAAGTATGTTAAAAGGAAAAAAAAGTGTAAAGTGTAATTTGTCCACTACATATATTCACAGTCTACAAAAGCCTTGACTGAGACCGCCCAAACTCATAAAAACAGCAAGACGGAAACAGTGATGAAGAAAAGTGTATGAAGAACAACGGGCCTGTATGACGCTTTGTCTAATGCAGGTCCCTCTTCACAGTCGTATGAAGCAAGAGGCTAATGGGTAATGAATGTTACTTTGACAGTCTTGAGCAGTTCATTGTCTTGCTGGTTGTGTCTGAGCACTGGCGCCAGGAGAAGGGCCGTGACAGGAAATGACAACAGAGTTTGGGGGTTCCTCTGCGGGCCTTCGCTGGCACCCGACCTCTCCCGCCTCTGTATCGCCGATGTCCAGGTCTGGCTGATCCTCTGCTGCAGCTACCTCTGTGGCGCTGTCGCAGCAGGAGCACACCTGCATGGCACAGACGGATTTAAATAAAAAAGGTGAAAGGTGCAGGGAAACGCTTAATACTTATATAAAGAAAAATCAATAAATCAAATCAATTTTATCACGATAAATAGTGGATAAACTCAGAGTATAAGACTATTATAACTAAAGTTACTTCAAGTTAAAACTTAAACTAAAATAATCATTTTCTGTATCTAACATATAACATTTGTATCCAAATTCAGTATTTGTACGCATTTCAAACCCAAACTAAAGAGAAATAAATTAAAAAGTCAGCCTACCTTGACATCTATGGCCTTGGGCAAACTTCCCTTCTTGATCCAGGGGTGGACATCGATCAGCTCCTTCTTCTGCTCCTCTGAAAAGCGCGGCTGGCCTTTCTGCATCCGTCTCAGCTTCTCTCTGTCCTCTCTGAGCACTTTTTGGATGTCACTGCAGACACAAAAACGCAAGCACACTCAATACTCCACCCAACACTCATATCTGACTTAAAGCTTTATGTGGGCTGGACTTGAAAAAGAAGTGGGCTGGATAATGTATTCTCAATGTTGGAAGATCCGTATACATGAAACCAACAAAGCTTTGATTGTTGCCACAACTTACTACTGTGCTTCTTTAGAAAAACCCTACAGTGTTGATAACCATTGGTCACCAGGGCCCAGCAGTTCTGAAGTTATCTGATTAGGTTTTCTCACATCTTGAATGGGATATGTTAAACTACTCCATTAATCTTTAATCTGATTCTGGAATCAGGTTAAATCACGTAATCCAGCTTTATTTATATCCTGAACATATCCTGTCTCTCAAAACCTTTTAGTTGATTTGATCCAAAATATCAGGATTATCCTGATCATAGCTGAAAGAATGATTCAGGGTGGAGAACAGTGGAAAAAATGTAATAAAACTCAAATAACATTTATATCATGTAGTATATATACATTTATCTATTTATCTATAATTTGCCAAACCTTTAACTGTTACAGTGATATAACAGTTATTTGGGCTACTAGGTGTGCCAGTACAGTCGACTAAAAATGGGTTTTAGGCCATAAATTAGAGTCAATACCCAACAAGATTATTTAAGTTTAACTTTCTTGTGACTTTATATGAATTACAATGATACAGTCAAAGGTTAGTCTATTACAATTGCATACACAGTCCCATTCAGAGCACCACTAATCCAGATTGAGCAATCTTAAAATCCAATCTGATGCTACTTTGAAAAACAGAACAACAGAATAATGGATTAACTGACTCTGTATAGCAAAACATGGGATCCCCAAATCCAGATCACTGTGATCCAGATTAAGTGTTTTAACAATTGAGCCCTGTTAAAAGTTCAATGTGAGGCGGTTTTGACCTCCTGAAACTGTGTTAATGTAACGGTGCCACCTAGTGTTCAAAAAGTTGCCACAGCACACAATTCAAGTGCGGCACCAATCCTGATTTCTATTTTGGGAAGTTGACGACAACAGAAAATCATATGCGTCGTCTCTTTTGCACAAATAAGGAAATGCGACTGCAAAGAAACACAAATCGTATAATTGCTGCAAAGTAGTTAACCCTTCATGACTGTTCACATAGGACTGAACAGTGTTCAGGAGTATACGGTGGTCTTATGAAACTGAAGTTGAGATGTCATGAGTAAAAAGGTTTTGAATGGGAAATTGTTATAATAAGTATACAAACTATAGTAACAGTAATATCATCACATTTCTGCAGCCCACTGACCCACTGGCCCACTTCCAAGAGATGCTTGTGCAGCCAACGGGCAGAAAAACTTATAAACATACATGCTCTCTAATGTACATAGTTGGCGTCTTTAGGATACTGCAGGTGCACAAACGTCAGGAATAGAAGATATGTCTCACAATTTGGATGCTCAAAATAAGCAGCAAACAACTTGAAATCAAATCAAATCAGTAAAGCACTGGATTTTTTCAACAGTCTGTCAGGCTCTCCAGAGTTTAAGTGCGATTTCCTTGAGTTTATTTTTATTACTGCTCTGAGCTGCTGGTTCTCAATCGACGCCCTTGTGTCATATTAGCAAGTTCTCAGGTGTATTTTTTGTGCAAAATGCAGATGCTGTCACAGCAGCTTTGTGTTTCTGCCTCCTGGCTGCACACACATCCTCTTTACTTTAGGAACTGAAAACTTGTCTGCTAATGAGGACTAGAGGTCTGTTTACTTGCTTACCATCTGCCTCATAACAAACAGAATGGTAGTAAACTAGCGATCTATTGTATCTGAAGGACCATTATCCTACTCCTCACTGGGGCCACCCCTGTCCTCCTACTCACCGCGAGGGGAGCTGATAGGTCATCATGACCTTGTCATCTGTGTTGGCCATGAGCAGCCACAGCGGGTCCTGCAGTACATACTTGATGAAATGTTCGTTCTGTTCCATCTCCACCGGTCTTCCTTCACTGCTGCTCAAGTGGCCGTTGACCTTCTGACTGTTCTGGGACGAGTCCACACTGCCAAAGTAATTACTACTGTTGTTGCTTCCTGAGAACAGCCAAAAAGAACAGTGTTATACACTTGAATCAACAAAAAGAAAGTGACATGACCGATGAAAAACATGCTAGTGGTGGCTGCTGAATTTTTCCACACTGTGCTACAGCTTCTGTACGCAATTCTGAAAAATACACAAATACTATTTATAGAGTTAGTAGGCATATTTATATTTTTCTGCACACACATGCTTTCATCTTGTGATATGGGCTGTATACGGTTAAACCCGTGACTATTAGCATCAGTTTCAACACTTCTTGATTCTGTTTACTGTTGCTTGTATTCATTAAGCCTATGAGGATGTGTGAAGCTGACTTCATCTCATCATGCCTTCTAAAATGTTGAAACAGACCTGTTCCACTGCCAGATGTCCTGCTGGCCGACGTCCTGCTCTTGGATGTCCCACTGTTGGACGTCCCACTGGCTGAAGTCCCACAGCCATTGGACCCTGAACCCATGGACCCTGAGGTGGCAGAGCCGGTGCCTGAGCAGGAGTCCTCGTGGAGGATAATGTCCAGCATGTCGCTGGACGAAGAGTTGACGTCGCTGTTGTTCCCGTCGCCGCGTGAACTTGCCTGCAACAAACAAAAACATTAAAAGCGGCACCATTAAAGAGGAGCCTGACTTTGAGACTCTGGACAACAGACTGTAGCACTTCCTCCATCTCCTGCACCTTCATAATCAAGCAGGTGCAGTTTCATTGGCTGTGCTGCATCTTGCCTCTGCATTTTTAGACACAGCTGGGAGTGTGTTTCTGCCTGAGCATGGATATATCCAATCACGTGGTACACTCTACCATCTGATTACTGTACAGTTAGGTTGAGTTAGAAGAGTTAAAACAACAACACCTGCAGCTGGTTTAAAGTAGAGCAAATCATTAAATAGGAGCATGTACAATGAATGAGGGAACTTGGGAAAAAATCATAGCTGTAAACAACTTACTTTTAGTGTTCCTGGTCTCATCTCAGTACAATACAGAGACATTACTTCAACACTGTTTTCTTTTGATGATAAACTTGCTTTTCACTTCCAATGTTAAATGGTTCTTGCATGCAAAATCAAATGGTGCATCTATGTATGCATTCAATCATAAGGAAGCCAAGAACAGCCATACTTCCAATACTTTTTTTAATGCTTGTATTAATGTGAATGATGTTATTTATATAATTAAGCATTGTTATTGCAAGATAACAAAGCTTACCTCCTTGTGAGAATGAGATTATTTATCTCATTATTGCAGGAGAGCTGCTCAAATAAAGCCTGTATGCATAAGATGTAAGTAATGAATATATTATAAAGGTAATCTTGTTTGCCATAAGACTTGCAAGCCAGTCCTATTAATTAGGCAGACAACATCTCTGCATACCCTACATATATAAACTGTGAGTAAACATAGAAATAAAAGCGTCTTGTTTTAATGGCATTAAAGAAAGCTACAAGCATGGCCATTCTTGGCTTCTATACAATGATATATACAGCAGAACTATAAAAAATGTTTAATCTGGCAGACAAGTTTAAGTAACTCAGTACATTTGATGTATTTCTGTCATTTTATAGTTTCTCAGTCTCAGCCTACAGTTAAAAATCAGTGCCACTCTTGACATCGTGTTTAACTAGACAGATAAGAGTACTGAAAGAATAAAAATGCTCATAATAAGTCGTGAAAAGGAAAAAAAAAGTTACAGTAACAACTGACATATGGAATCGGGGAGGAATGGGATTGGAAAAGTGTGGAAGGTTTTCTGATGAATCGCCTACCTCTTTGCTGCAAGCCCTCAGTCTAGAGCACACTTTATCCCAAGACATACGCTCACAGACACAGGGCGTGCCATCGTAATACAAGGGTCCAGGTGGACCAAGGAGACTGAGAGATGGCTAAAGGGTGTAAGGGATATAATATCATGTGTTAACACCCTGGGCGACATTTCATCCGAGGAATCTAGACTGACTTAACTTTACACATGGCATAGCAATACAACAACAAAAAAGGGGAGGGGCGGCACTTTAATGCTGTGAATAATGTGGAGATTGACTGCGATGCTGCCGTTAAATCCTGAAAGGCTGGGAGACATTTGAATGAGTGTCTCTGAGGGAACATGCCAGCCCACCTACAGGAGTTCAAATAACCCATAACGATAAAGCTCAGCGAGGCATTGGTATCTAATCTTGACAGTTTAAGAATGTTACAGGTGAAGAACAGTCATAAGCACTGGGAGACTTTGGGTGGAAAAGGAAAGAAGAAAGCAAACACAGGGAAGTTTGTTTCCTTGTTTACCTGCTTCAGCTCCCTCTCCTTGGCCTGGCAGCCACTTGCTCCTTTCTCCCTTTCAGCTGTATTATTCCCTTGTCCTCCAGAGGACAGCACTGTGCTGTCCTGCCTGTCCACCGACAGCTCAAGCTCCAGCAGGTTGAGGGGTGAGCTGCAGCGAGACTGGAACAGGGGTGGGGATGCCGGGCCTCCACCTCCTCCAGACTGTGGCGTCGAAGAGCGAGACTGACCTTCCACGGGGGGCTTTGGGGTTTCCGAGAATGGAGGGAAGTAGAAAGATGGGGCCAGGTAGCCTTGTTGAGGAGCAAAGTGGTTCTGCGAGGTGTACTGATTCTGAACGCTGAAGGAGGGTGGAGCAGCGAAGGTTACCTGGCCTGGGAAGGCAGTCTGACAAAAAGGCTGCGCTTGGGTGGGGAAACCACCAGTCTCTGCATGGTACATTTGCTGTGGGGGTGGTGGGCCAGGGGCCACTGGAGGATACATGTAGTTGGGCAGCACTAGGGCCACAATGGGGGTGACCATGGGGGCATTGTAGGGAGGAGGAGCAGGATTGATGGGTGGTGGGCAAGAAGGGGCCTGAGTGCCCTGGTTGTCCCTGAAGCCTTGTAGAGGAGCGTCTGTTCGGGGAGCTGTTGAACTGGGTCTGGGGTAAACCTGGAGTGAGTACCCCGGCATCACAGGGGGGTAGGCCAGGGGAAAAGTTGACTGTGAGGTGTCAGAGGGAGACCATGAGGTTGGGTTGAGGCCGTGGTTCAGAAGAGGAGGACGCAGCTGTTGTTGTCTGTGATGGGAAACGGTGCTGTCTGAGGACGCGATCTGCTTTGCCCTCTTGGACTTGGTCTTCTTATTACGTGTGCCCCTCCGTGTGGCGGGTTCCCCACCCGGCCCACTCTGTTTGCAGGATCGAGCAGTGGGTACAGCTGGAGGTTAAAGAGGACAAAAAAAAGTAAGAATCTGACAAAATAATTATGACTGAAAAGAGGAAAATTCCACTTGATTAAAACTTGGATCTTGTTTTGGGCCCCCATTGCTGTAGTACAGTAAGTGCACAGATCTGACAACACAGTTAGAAGATCAGACAGGATGTTAAGACCAGTAGGTCAGAAAAGTTTTCTCAATGCCCATATTTAGAGTTAAACTTAAAGTGGACACACATGAAATGTCCCCTATTATGTACAATACTAAGACATATTGGATCATAAATA
>JAOXYL010000071.1:11903332-11921663 GCA_028564955.1 Terapon puta
ATTCACATTGGTTGTAGTACGTCTGTGAGTTGTGGAAACATGTACCCAAAAGAGAGCTCTCAAAAAAGAAGAGCAGTACTCAAGGGGAAGATCATTGCAAGGTGGCTTTGTTTAAAGATCTTCTACTGACCTCCTCAGGTGTGTGTGTGTGTGTGTGTGTGTGTGTGTGTGTGTGTGTGTGTGTGTATCTCATTACATATAAGAGACAGGAATTATGCATTGAATGAGGCAAGAGAAGCTCCAGCGGTGTGTTTTTCCAGGACATGAATGATAACAAGAAAGGCAAATAGGAATTCTATGACAGGACATTTCTTTTTGGATGAAAGAGAAAGTCTTTTTATTTTCAATATATAACCTGGAAAAGAAACACCTACATCAAGATTGGTGAGACAGAAATGTGATCAGTTTGGTCAACAATCCAATAAATTGTTTATTTTATCAAAACTCTGCAGTTTGGGCAGAGTATGTTAATGTTTGATTAGTTTGCCCTTTAAATTGTTAACAGTGCATCAAGCAGCTTGTGTGTGTGTGTGTGTGTGTGTGTGTGTGTGTGTGTGTGTGTGTGTGTGTGTGTGTGTGTGTGTGTGTGTGTGGCCTAATGTATTAGCCTACAAGCTTATCGGTGCACCAGTAAACTAAAATCAGCAGCTTTCAAGCAGGGTCACTGACTCATCTTCCAGATACAACGTGTTGCTATAAATAACAGGCTTAAATGATTTAGAATAGACACAACATCTACAAATAGCCTCTCCTAGTACAACCACAGACATAATTCGCTGTTATCAGTTTATTAAAAGGTACACCTGTGCACTGCAATGTTCAGAGTCTGAGACTGCTCAAACTCACAAGCCTAGAGGATGGAAACTTTCAAGTCTGGTTACAACATCTGGACTAAAGTGAAGTCAGGACTCTGTCATGGAAATTGTTGTTTTGAAGTTGTATCTGTTATCATGTCTTGCAGACTGCAGCAGGTTGAACTCCAGATTCTCCAGAGTCTTCCATAACCTGCTGCAGAGAAGCACTGCCTCTGCCTGAAGCTACAACCAACACACTGCATGGTGGTTGTTTCTGGTCTCATCAGAGGTTTACCTTCTGCCACATGCGTTCTGATGAATGCTAGCACAGATTTCTCTTTTCTTGTTTAGAGTGCCCCTTTATCTTCATTATACAGTTTTTACGGGCAGTTGGACCCTACAGGTGTACTTTATTTATGTGACAAAAACAATACAGCTTGTTTCTCTGCAAACATTTTGACATAACATAGCAGGAATTAGTAATATTAAAGCTGATGGCACGGCATTAAGGTCAGCCATTTCCAGGACGCTGGTATTATGTAAACTGGCTCACTGGGATGATCCATTGTTAATGTTATCATTCACACCTGTGGTTTTCCTGCTGTCACAAAGAGTCAAATCCCTGCTGTGAAAGAAAGTATCTTCGTAATGATTACTTGTCAAAATAATAGGCAAACTGGCAAATAAAGAGGCAAATAATTAAAGAAGTAAATTGATTTGTGATTCATATTTCTATTCAAATAGGATCCATTTTCACTAATTATGTTAAAATGCTATTTCTGTTTTTTTCCTTTTTACAGAGGCATTACCTCTTCATTCTAGCCCTTGTGTGAACTGATATCACGAGCACTTCTCTGTACTAAACACGCAGGATAAAAAAAAAATCTTATGCTGATATAAATCTTTTCACATGACTGTGGATGTGATAGATTGATATCAGTACATTGTTCAACATGTGGGTGATTAAGATGTGGGAGGATAGCCAACATATTCAAACACTAGAAAAATCTCATGTGTGCACACTCGTTCGGGCTCTTTCTCGGTCAAAAGAAGACTGGAAATGGTACGTATAAACTGCTATGGCTTTGGGCCACAGAAAGCATCTAAATAGCACACAGTGGCTAAATAAACTCAAATGAGTGCATCTGTTGCAATGAAAAGTAGTCAGTATACCAGCGTAAATGTGGAAGTAGTTTGGCTGTCAAGTTTCATGTTTTAAATTTGGTAACATTATAGTATAATTAGCCTTTAAACAAATGATCGTTAAATGAGACTTATTGGCAAAAGAGTGGAAAGTAAAAACAGACGGAGATGAAAATGGTAAAAAGTGAGACAGAGAGAGAGAGACAGAGAGAGAGACATCGAGAGAGAGAGTCTATTTGGAGTGGAGGGAGTGGTTAAAAGGAAAATGGGTACAAAAGGTTAGAAGTTCAACTGTAGAGAGGGAGGGTGAGCGAGGGAGACAAGATACGGAAATAGAGGAACATAGCGAAAGATGTGGAAGTAGTTAAAGTCGTCCCGTCACCAGATGGGGAAGGGAGCCAGTAATCGATGTGCGGAGCAGACAGGAAAAGGGAGTGGTCTTTTTTTTTTTTTTTTTTGAAAGGTCGAGAGAGGTAAGTGGCTGAAAGCAAGAAAGACTGTATGCGAAAGTACGCAACTCGCCTTGCTCTGCCCAGGCATAAACAGAGACAAACATTTCGTTGCCATGGCAATAACAAGGCGTTGGAGAACATGACACAACCCATCTGGCATTAAGAGAAAGCCAGCCTACAGTCTTCCTCCTCCTCTATGACATCAATTCAGTTCTCCTACTGGGAGCGACGGTCTTCTTTCTTTTTTTTTTCCACCCGCTCTGGTTGTCTGCTTGGCAGACTTCATTGTCTCGGTATATTTTCGGTCACGCAATGGTCACGTCCTGGCAGCTTCGGTGAATTTCAGAAATGTTCTGTCATTATGATTCAACCAAATGCCTACCAATGCTAAATAATCTGCAAGAATATGAAAATATAATAAGAATAAAATCTATGTTGCATGCTTTGTTTGACTAGTCCAATCATAGTATGTCCATATTCAGGACATGATCACATCATATGAAGAAAAACAGCTAATCCTCATACTTTAAAGGCTGAAACCAGTATATGTTTAGTATTTTGGCTTAAAAGTTGCTTGCAGATTTATTTTGAGTTGATTCTCATCAATGAATCAACTTTGTTTCAGCTTTTCCACTTCTGGCCACTCCTACCACAGCTGTCAGCATGTATGATCTCATCTGCATACTGATATTTCATCTAAAAGTGTAATTATGACATAACATCTGTGATTTAATAAAGAAATAGTCTGAAGAAGGGTTTAGCTTCTCAAAGTGAGTGAGCGTCTGGTCAAAGTTTACTGATTATAGTGCCTCTGAGCCTTCACAGACATAAGAGATAACATCACTGTACCAGATCAAGATCAAGATACAAACAGGATTTTGTACCATGCATTCTACAATCTGCCAAAAAGCTCCCTCTGCCAGAAGAAAAAAGTGAATAGCTTGTAGGAAGCTTGAGCTCGCGTGAGACGTGGTTAAGAATGTAGAGCTGGCCCGAGTCCCAAAATGAAATGTTATGACAAACAACATGTCCGTTGGGCAGATTTACGTCAATGCAAATAGAAAGAAGCGCTCAGCTGTCAGGAAGAATGTCATTGGAGAAATAGGATTCAATGAAGTTATTTAATTAAGTCTCAGTTCATATTTGTAGTTTTGCATGTAAAACTCTCATGGTCAGAGGAAACTGACATTGACTGACTAACGATCAGATGAAGTTCCTGGATGGTCATCACTGCAGCCTTGGCTCGCTCATCTGATGAGCTTAGTCAACAATGATGAACCCATACGATGCCGACGACTGCATTAATTACGACCAGATTGTGGTGGTGGAAGGCAAAGCGGAAATGATTTCTCATCTTCTATGCCTAAAAGACATTTATCTATAAGAATATATCGAGGTTAACCAAGAGAACAAATGGAAGGGAAGTGAAGCCCATCATAAATATTCCTAGTTTAATTTAAATTGCAGATTGCCACACCGGTATTTCATTTCACCATATTTCATTTAATTTTGCTTTTCTCTCAGGGACATTTATCAGATTTGACCCACTTTTGTGATGACTGTCATTTGTATTAATTTGTTGTTCCTCTTCTGCAACCTACAGCTAGATGCGTTCATTATCAAATGTACTGGTGTGACCACTGCAACACAATCAAAACAATATTTAAGGCTTTATACTATTTGTGTGCCAAGGGGGCTTTGTAATTGTGAGGCTTAATCAGCAGACCCAATTTCACAATGTTTGACCACAACCAGGACAGTGCTGCGCTTACAAAACTGCTTTCTTGTCTGACACAACATTTGCATGAGCCTCTCATGGTAGAAAGAGTAACCTTTAGTCTTCACCCCCTTTAATAACTCCTGCTGCTGACTCTTCATTCTCACTGTGCTCCCCATCAGAGTTTGAGGGTTTTAGCTTAGAGAGTTTCCATGAAAAAGGAATGAACAGATTGATTTATTGTCACCGAGAAGGATCAAAGAGTGCTGTCCAAACCAAACATTATTGGATACATAGGGCAGTGTGCTAACAATGAATAGCAGCCCCACACTCTCTCTTCCCATTTACTTTACAGGTTTATCATCTTTTTTAAACTCAATCTTTTCATCCTTCCAACAACCATCACTGACCTCTTGTTGCTTTCAGAAGACTCCAGCAGAGCAGAGTCTTTGCTGTTGCCATTGGAGCTGCCCATCGACTCGTGGCCGTTGCTCTCGTTGCCATGACTCTCGTTGCCATGGCTTTCATTGCCATGTGATTCGGTTCCACTGCCACTGGACCCACTGCTCTTCATCTCCACGTCCTCCTCTGGGAGCGATCGGGAGCGACTGCTCTTGCGATGCTTGTGTGGTGAGGCCGGAGGATCCTGACCGCTGCTGTCGCTGCCCTCCGAGGGGAGGCCTAGGTCAGGTCCCCCTTGGCCGTAGCCACCCATCCGGTGCAGCTGTGCCATGGAGCTGCACCCTGAGGCCCCCCTTGGCATGGAGCTGCATGAGGTGGACACTCTGCACCCTGAGGCTCCATCCTCATCCTCCAGCACCGGGAAGCGGTAGGGCTTGGAGTCTGAATCTTCTGACATCAGGAGCAGTGCTGCCCTGGGCTTGTTCCAGGTTAATTAAAGAGTTGATGAACAAACACAAATCACCCCATTTTAACAAGGTGATGCCAGAGTGAATCGTAGAGGAGTCGGATTGATCTGTTGAGAGAAGGAGATTATACATGTTAGTAATTAAATAATACTGCTCCACTGCTAAAATATTTAGTAAACACATGAAGGGGTAGACATATGGTGTATCCCATGACTGCAACAATAATAAATCTGGTTAATTTGTGTCTGTGAAAAAGCATATTCTGCTACTTACAAACATGCTCAACCTGGAAGGGTGACTAAATACTGACTAAAACAAATCACTTATCTGAAGTGCTTATGCGAAGATCGTTTTAATACCGAAATGAAGTGAAATCAGTGGCCGCCTGGAAGACATCCAAATAAACCCAATAAAAACTTAATAATATGCTTTCATGACTGGTCATGAAATGGTGATTTGTATTACATTAGTAAAAACATGCAAACATGCTTTCATTCATTTGCATGCACATACAGAGGCATGTGGTTCTGGTTCAGAAATCCTTCTGCAGCATTAATCAATACTTGATGAGTCCTCTTTCTAAAAGGTGTCTTTTGTCTGGTGTGATATCAGAGCACATAGCAGGGTTTAACCTCTGACCTCTAAAGAGCCCTGCAGGTGTTTCTCTGATGTACAGTAAAAACGCTCTCTTGTACAGACGGTGTGGCCTTTAGGAACAGTGGGCCTGTCCCATCTGAGCCCTCCAATCCCTTCAAAGGATCATCCACCCTGAGACACATAAAACATTAGATGGTGTTTATCTGAATGCCACCATAGGTCACTTGTCTGGATCTTTGGCCTTGTTTTCTGAGGCTTCAAGCAGACGTGTGTAGCAAGCTGGGTTTTAAACTCTGCCCTGGACAAAACCAGAGGCTTCCCAAATAATGATGCTTTATAAATGCAAGATTTCAGAAGAATAAGAAAGCAGTATACTTGACTGTCTGTTCAAACCACCAAGTGTGGGGTAGATCTTTCCAAGGATATTATCTCTAGATACATTTAAAGAGTTAAGGTCAGAATAAACAAATGAAAGCTCGCAAGGACTCATGCTCATACGACTAAATGAAAACATTTTCAACAGATCGTCTATGGAAAAAACATTCCAGCAGTCATTCATTCGTTCATTGGTTGATGACAAACTGAAGTGCAATGAATGCAGTTGAGAGAATGACTGAAGATTTACAAGAGACTTTGTTAAGTAAAACATGGCAAGAACTATACTGACTGTGCAGCAACTGCACTGCTTCAGGCCATAATGATATATAATTATGCTAATTATACTGTAGAGATATAATGTAACCCACGTTTTGTATAACTGTCTGTGTGAACTACTTTTGTACTATAGACTTTTTCACTGTACAGTCACCAGATTTAATTCTTCTACATGTACATTTGACCTCAGTGATTTACATTAGTCTGACCTGTTAATTACGGTCAAACTTGAGATTCAGAGCACAGGAGGAAAAAGAGAGCGTTATCTCTCACATAATTCTGTTTCTGGGCAACATGTTAAGGTCACACGAATGCCACAAGCCCAAGTGTTTGTGTACAACCTCCAGCCTGGCCATTTTCCAGGGATAACCTGACTAAGTGGTGGCATGCCTTCCTCTCTGGCCTGCAATGGAAAAAATTCTATTTTCTACTCTGACTGAGGACACACGGCTCTATGCCTTTCTTAATTCACCTGAGCTCAATGGGTCTATGTGTTTATGTTTATTTAGTCTAATGAAGTTAGTTTCAAGCGTCAAGCCCATGCAAGTGCAAGCACTTTTTACGTAGGTTTTTCCGAGTGTGACGCTGACGTTGTGCTGATCTACTAATGAGCCGATGAAAGCTGTGGCTTTGTCTGTGTGTGTGCGTGCAGTATGTGTGTATTCAAGGTAGGACAGGTAGCAAATGCCTCTCACTCGACCAATGTGGCTGAACGAACGTAAAAAGTTTAAAGCCTCACAAGATTGGTGGTGTTGATGCAGAAGACCATGAAAAGGCTTATGCTGAAATGACTAGCTAACCTAGTCTGAACAGCATGAACTGATTTAAGAGAAATTTTATTAAATATTTTATGGCATAATGGTAATATGCTCTGGGAGGCTCATCCTCTTCTACTTCGTCAGTGATTAGTGAGTTGAGAGCTTCAGTTCAACAGCTGGCTCTCCTGACCTTCCTTCATCTGCCTGTGTCTTATTTACTCTAAAATACAAACAACATTGGCCAAATTATACAAACAGTGCTCACAAGAGTGAAACACAAACAATGTGAGGTTGCACAATTTGATAGTTTGGAATGTGTTTATATAGAAATAAAACAAAAAGGACAAAAACTGGTGCAGCAGATGACCGGTATCATCGGGAAGTTAGAGTGGACCATGAATCATGAATATGAATTACGCAACATGATTGAGATTTTGCCAAAACTTTATGGTGAAACGACTGCAGTAAAATACCTCTATGAATAATTAACTAATCTGTCGGCCCTTTCAGAGTTCAGTCACCAGTCGTCTTATCATTGACCTTCCGCAAAGTAGGTTTTTTTCCCCCCCCGTCAGTGCTACTGTGTGAAGTGGGTCAACGTGCAGCAGGCCAAGGAAATTTAAGATGAAACAAGTGAGTAATCACAGTTTAGTCACTTGCAGACATCTTGGTGAGATAAATGGGAGCAAAGACTCTGTCAATCATTTGTTTTTTGTGAAAAGCACAGCCCTGTGGTAAAGCCATTTTCTGCAGAATATGATAAAAACACCAGTCATGGAAAGCCCCTGCATGCACAGTGGATCATCTAGCTGAGAGATATTACTCAGCCAGCATATTATACATACAGAACATTCAGGACAAACTGCTGACTGGAGTTTTGTTGCACAGCTGCACAGTTTTTTTGGCAGCTACTTTAACTGCTACTCGACGTCTGGTCCAAAGTTTGTGAGCAGACTGCCAGTGTGTCCGGTGTTCATAAAGTCCAAGTGTTTGCACTCGTTACAAACTACAGCAAGTGCTAGACATTCACCTCATTAGCTCGTTATCACGCCAAATCTGGTGGCTGGATGCCAGCAGACAGTCAGAGGGAGCGGGAGCTAAAGAGAAGGCTAAAGAGAGAGACAGATACTATCTAAACATGGATCCTACAGTGACACTGCAGTTCCACCAACTCTACCAATAAAATGATTGGAAATACCAATAAAATGCACTGTATTAAGAATGAAAAAGTTGATTAAAGAAGCAGGTTAGTGCAGGCATAGATTAAGTGGTCTGGCCTGCTTAACCGTACAAAGTACATGAAGCTCTGGTGCCCAGAATGGATGATCAAATATTTACTCTAGCACACTGAAAATGATTGAGATCTTTTATTGCACAGACCTGCTTCAGATCCAAATTTACAGAATCAAACAACTTACTCAATATAATTTACTTGCTCACATTTTCACCCGCTTAAAAAGATAATGAACAAGGCCAATCATAAAACAGCATACAATAGAAGTCTGTTGAGAACATTTGCTTTTTGCAAATCACCTACATATAAAAGTCCAGCCCGCCTCTGTGCTCGCTGTCTTTTTTTTTCCTGTCATCAACTAAATCTGTTTCATCCCATTGAGCTGCTGCGGGGGAAGGAAGTGGAGGAGAGAATGACGTTGACTTCCTGTGTCCCCACAAAGCAACCAGTCATCATTTTAAACCTTGTTATCTCTCAGGAAGCTTGATGCGATACGCTTCTGTGGCATGTGACATTGCAGCACTGTCACTTTTCAGTCATCAACTTTTGATGAATGTTTTGCATGGTCTATAAACATAGGCGAAGACACATTCAAATGCACTTATGATGCTATTCCTGCCAGAGCGCACAGTGACTGCTGCAGGTCTAAGGAGCAGCTACATCCGACTTTGAGGTAGGTTCAAGCACGAACAGGTGGCTAACAAGGCAAGATGAGAAACACAACTCAATTACTGGTTATATATTTCGTCTCTTCGGCTCTTTCAGTCATTTTAATGCAATCAAAAAATCGTTCTAGGCTATCCAGGGGTGGAACAGTCTTGATCAGTTGAGAACATGCCGCTCGCTTGTCCTCTCTGAATCTTTAACAGAGACAATTTAAACGAAATTACTTTTTCATTGGGACTCTCCATTCAGACGAAGCTTCAGACCATTAAAGTTATGGTTGTAAGTGGGATGGAAATTAAGATTGGATTATGTTTGGGCAATTCGTTAGGTCTAGCCACTTCCGTATTTCCTGAACTGATAGAAATCCCAATTATTGGTGTTCTCAATCAGTGCTGCCAGTGATGAGCACAAGAAATACTGAACATTAGTTGAGGACTAAATGCACCTGCACAATTTACAATTGACTCCTTAAGTTTAAAAATACTGAAGTTTTCATTACTGATTACATGAATAAATTCATAATAATTGAAGAACAGATTGAGTTAAACATGCAGTAAGTTTGTCTCATTCTTATATTTATTGCAAAGTGTGTCAATACTGAATATTCTAATTTAACCACATCAAATAGCGGTAACCGTCTCTGAAAATATGTGAGGGTTCACTTTGATTTTCTATTTAGCTTTCAAAATAATCTTAACAGTTTTGTCGAAAAACCAATTTATGGCAGAAAAAGACAGGCTCCCAAAGTTTTTAGAAGCAATTTGCTGTAATTCAATTTCAAAACACTTGACTTTCTGTGCGTCTTTTCCTGCTCACTACAATTCCTTTGTTTGACTTTTCTATCATGCATACTTTCCAAAGGAAATATGACAGATTACACAGCTGCACCAAATAAATTACTTTCCCAGAATGTAATCATACCTTAGGCTTCTTCACATCACATGAACATGTTAAAATATTCTTCTTCTCTTTTGTCTGCTGTAGAATATTTTCAGGTAACAGCATCAGTCTCAGATCATATTATCTAATGTGTCTGTCAGCTCAAACCATCTTATACAACCATGCGGGAGTAGATGGAGTTTTATAGCTGTGCATCATGTTAGAGGCATTCACTTTGTTAATTATAGTGTGTTGTCACTATCTTGTACAAGTGACTCAATTTGCATGAGGGCTTACATAAGTTTATGCTAAGTGTGTTTGGATAGAGGACAGCAATGCATACCTGCACACATTACAGCAGGCTTAAATGACGACCCCTGATCATTTTTCAGTCACTGAGATGAGAGACATCATATGAATGGAAAATATACAAATAGATATCTGTCGAGAAAACTTTATAACCAAATCTCCGAAAGGATTTTTAAGTGTGTGTACCGCGTGTGCAGGTATTTTTCACTGCTTATGTGATTTCTCACTGTGTTCTGTATTCTGCAAACACAGTCGTTGACATCCAACCCTTGGGGCAACAAGTGCTGTGAGTTTCTTCATGTGCAGACATGACTGAAGTTGCTCTGTGGGAGTGTTTCCTCGTTCCGTTCACTGACCTACATCTATATTCGCTGATAATTTAAATAGTCATAATAGATCATTTGCACACAGCACCCAACACACGGTGCTGCACCTTCCAAGACCACCCATTTATCCATTTTCCATGTGGCTAAAAAAAGAACAGAGGCCTTGATCTTCAGGCTGACAAGGGACAGTCCCATGACAGAGAGAGGATTAGATTCACCTTTTATGTCTATAATCCAAAAGTTTCCACATAAAGCCACAAACTGACAAAGAAAAACTACAAACGGGCAAAAAACTTAGTGACAAATCTGAATAAATAATTGTTACAAGGCATGCACATCTGGTGGCCCTGTTACGCTGTCAAGGGCATTTTGCTGGTATGATTTGGGTCCACCTGTCCACTTCAAATCACTTCAAACTTGTTGTGGGTGATCATCTTTCTGATGAAACATTTCTGTCCTGAAGGGAGGTGTCTCTTCCAGGGTGATAATGATCCCATCCATACAGCTCATCACAGTCACTGCGTCACTGTTGGACAGCGCTCTCCACCACCATCATCAAAACACCAAATGAGGTAATATCTTTTGGAAGAATAGTGTTCCTCCTTCCAGTGGAGTTCAGAGACTTGGACAATCAATGCCAATGAGCAGTGTACTATTCTGAAAGTACATTGTGGCCCAAACCCTTCCATAAACAATTCATGCTGGTTTTTCCTTTCATTTGTCCACCATCTGTATATTCACCATCCACACAAACTGCTGAAGAGACGCTGTGTCACTGAATCTGAAAAACCACATTCAAAAATGTGGGAAACTATGGGTATGCTAGACTGTCCTGAAATATGATCCACCAGTCCTTGAATAAAGCTTTCCTGAAATTCAGTAGGGAGAAAAAAAAAGAAGATATTGGCGAGCACCTCCTCTCGTGCCACAAATGTAGGCGGGGAGGTTTGTACCCGGCGCAACGCCAAACCTTCCACCGATTGCAACAGTAAGATAAACAAGTCTAAATGACTTCTCCCTCGCCAGCCTTACGTGCGTCAATCGTAGTTTCTCCGCCTTCTTTGGTCACCAAGGGAAAAGTTGAATATGACTGCAGCCAAATCAGATATGCTGCCGATATCCTGCATGGTGCTGCGTGGCCTTATGGTCTTTCACACACAGAATACTGTTTAGAAATAACTAAGTTCCATGTATCAATGCAAACAGATTGTGGTCAAAATACTAATTCAATTTCAAACATCCTGGCAATATTTGTAGCACCAGTACCTGATTATTGAATAGCTTTTTCCTTCACTGTTCTGAATGTTCCTTTAGGCAAAGTCAAAGCAAGTGACCTTTAAACAAGTATAAAATAAGCCATGCATTTATATTTATCTGTGCACCTCTACTCAGACTGGAAACATCCCCATTAAAGTATAACCTAATTATAAAACACCATTTACCATTCAAGTATTCAAGTAAATGTGCCAATTATACAGTGAAAACAAATTATTGCAACTCATCCATTTAAAGTTCCACTTCAAACAAGAGCAAACAGGTATCAGAAGTTAACCATGATCAGGTATCAAAAGTAAAAGGATACCTTTGAGAGCAGTAAATCAGTGATACGCTGACCAGTGAAGACCGGTAAAGACCAGCACACACCAGACCAGCTTCACTCTGTCACTGTCACTAAAAAACCTGAATGAACAGCTTTTTGAACCTGCTGCACAGGTTGAGAAAATTCCTTCACCTGCATTTTTAAAACTCTTCACATGATGCCAAACATGTGTTCTGTCACCAGACTACCTTGGGGCAGGGTTTCTTCTCATGTTTCCCTTTTTGAGACACAAGATATTTAGCTGGCATGAGGAATGTAAACCATTACTTTGGCTGCACTTATTTATCTCACCATCTGTGCAACTGCGCACAAAAGGGGGAATCAAGTCCCAGGGTCCCAAAAGTAAATCAGCGTGGACTAAAAATGTAGAGTTACTTTTCCGCTTTGACAGAAAGCTCAAACTCGAAATCATCCAAACAGATAAGAATGAATGAATGTTTCCCACGAGGCGATGCATCCTTTATGTAAGCTTTTTTTCCGTCACAGCCGACTACGCAGACCCGCCTGACTCAAGCATCACTGCATGACGACGGTCACTCCGGGGGAAAACCGGAGCTCACATCTCAACTCCGTAATCGCTCGCTGCGTTTGAACTTGTGCCATGTGCCCGCCGCGGTGGGCTCTTTATGTAAGTGAGGCGGCGTGCCGGACTCTTCATGTGATCGTGTGGCAGCGCAGAGCGCGTCTACGAGTGCACCATATGCGACTCTGACCTCTCAGACACAGCGGGGTCTGCCGGCTCGGCTCCCCGACAACTCTGCGGCACCTCGGCACCGGTTCAGATAAACCGACCCGCCGCCTCACCTGCTGTGAACGTGCGCGTGACACCAGCTCGCGCCGCTGTCATGTGGGCAGGGCTGGGTGCTGTGTAGCATACTGACCGGGACTGACCCTCCAAGTGACACAGTTATGCAACTTTGACGCCTCACTCTCGTGCGGTATGTCGCACGTTCATATCGCGGTCAGTTAGTGGTGGTTCTGTCTTAACGAGCTACGTTAAAACAAACACGTATTTATCGCAAAACGGTACCGCCGGTAATGCACGTCACAGCTAGTAAGAAAAACTTTACCAACCTCTCACTGTGAAAATCCTCTCCCGGTTCCGGTGAAATAAAGCCTCGTGTAAAGCTCTTTCTGGTTGAATCCGGACTGGAGGCGTAGCGGGTTCTGCCGGTGCGGGCTGGTCCAACACACTACTCTATCCCGTTCAGGCTCTCTGACACACCGGCTTTCTGTCCCGCATCCCCAGCTCAGGCAGTGACCTCATTTCGAGCTCCTCCCTCGGCTCTTCACCGATTGGTCCACAGAACCGTCCGTCTCTGGCTCTCAGCGCTCTGGACCAATGAGCGTCGCTCGCCTCCGAGGGGGCGGCCACGCAGGCCGCCGCTCCGCGCTGCCATTGGCCTGCTGTGCTGTCAGTCTCTTTATATAAGGGTGTCACCGCTTTCACGTGGAAACCCACGGCTACCTCCGGCGTGAGAGAAGCGAGAGCAAATCACTACGACGCAGCTGCCGATGAATGAAGCGGTGCCGATGGTTGGCTCACAGCGGCTCAGTACGAGCGGCTGTTATCTAAACGGTTATACAAGTGTGTGTGTGGCCAATGTGGGTGAACTGCTCGCTGCGCAGTCACTCGCGTAAGCAGAAAAGTTGCCCGACTCGCCGAAATTAATGTGATATAACACGAGGTTTCTTTGATCGGAGCTGTTATCTAATTTATAGTCACCTTACATAAAGATCGGTGCAATGTCACGGTGGTGTCGCAGTGTTGTAAATGATACATACACACACGCTAAAGACAGTGAAGCTGTTACTTCGTCTTCACTTGGTGTTTATTCCTGAAGCACTGAGTTGTTGCAGAAGTGAGTTTGCATGCCTGAGCATGCAGTAGACAAATACACGAATAGAGGACAAACAGAGGACTGAATTCAATATATTCATTAGCACATTTGCATTCAAAGCTCTGGTTTTATATCTTTATTCGTGTTATAGCGTTTATTTATTTATTTATTTTGTCATTAACATTTATTTTGTCTGTTCATAATAAACACCCTGTGGAAAATAGAATATATTTAAACATCAGCTCTCGCAGATTAATAGATCATTCCCAAATCGATTAAGAAACAATACAGACTATATACAAATATGAATAAAACATTCATACTGCCCAGTTGCAATTATTTTATTATTTCTGCGGAGTGTTTGGGATGGTTCTGAGTCCTGTTCCTAAGAGGAGTCAAATTGTCCCCCTAGTGGCTGAGCCTGGACTCTTGTCAGCTGCTGGTTAAACCTCTTAGCAGAGGTGAATTTATGACCTGGCTCTGTCACCAAAGGCTTGGTGAAGGATGCCAGCGCTCATGACTACAATTACCCAGTGTAATAGCGTCTTGTGGAATTTATGAGTTTGACATCCCTCAATTTCTCTTACTGCCCGAGGCACAGTGCCAAGTCTGAAATGTGTTACAAGTGAGTGGCTGCTTTAAAACGACTATTTTTCTGTTCTTATTGCATCTAAGAGTGTTTAAGGTCAGTGTACTGATGGATTCATTGTTTCAGTAACTTTTCATATCCTTCATTTTGAAGCTTGCTGACATACTGTGAGATCGTTTCCAGCTAGATTACTAAAATGTAATAAAATGCTTCAACAATGGTTGACACTGACCTGGAGCCCAGATTAGCAGATGTGTTTGCCTGGTTCATGCACTGCTAATTTAAAATGTGAATTTGAGTGGTGAATAGTAAACACAGTCAGAAACACATACACAGTTTATTGTGAAAAACCACTTTGCCAAGGGTTATTATGAAGTCAGATTTTGGGCTGATATCATTATCGGATGGATCAATGATAACATCTGCATCTATGATAACTCTACATCAGTAACCAACTTAATGCAATAAAATGGAATGAGCACATTTCTCTTCTCCAAGCCTTAAAACCATCTTCTCTCCTTTTTCAGAAGCTGCATATCCTGTTGAGAGTCGCAAGGGGACAACCACAAACACTCACACCTACAGGCAATCTGAAGTGTAACCTGAATATCTGGACAGGAGCACTTTAGGGTAACCCAAGGAGACACATGTTAACCACCTATCCACACAGTAATAGCCCAATGACTGCCCCGATTCAAATTCATGAGACATTTTTAAGCACTGAGCCACCAGGTAGCCTTCCCTCGTATTCTTCCTGTAATAAAAAAAAGTATTTACACTGCACTTTTCAAACTATTACAGTGTCCCACAGACACAAAGGAAGTTTAAACTGGACAGAAACAGTAGGGGGTTAAGAGCATGACCCAAAAATAAAAGTGTATCTTGCTTTCGATGAGCCACAGTTATTTCCACCCTGACACACTAGGAGAAAATAACATATCTCACCCAGTATACAAACCTCCCTTAACACATTTAGAGATCCGCTGCGACACCGTGTTACCATCTGCTCTGGACAGAAATGGCTTGCATCAATTGAACGTCAAGACAACACAGTGATCAGTGGAAAAAAAGTCAGCTGTAAGAATTTATCATTCCACAATTATCACAAGATGCAAATTTGAGTTTCATTGGCACGGATCATTAAATGTGACAATTTGCCCTGCTGCTATAGCTGGAGAAAAGCCACAGAGATAGTTCTGAAAATATGAGTTGTGAGTTGTACAGATATGAAAATGTATAACACTGACAGATTTTTTGGATTTTCAACAATCTTAATTAAGTAATGTACCTGGTTATGGTAACCTGCAGAGATCTTGTCATTTTGGTAAGACAATCTGTGGACAAAGCTGTATTTACAAAAAAAAAAAGAGCAGATAAAAAACATAAAAATGATCAAAGCGGTTGTTATCTCAATCCCTTCAACGTTATCTGGGCCCACAGATGGACCAGAATCTGTACTGCGAGCTATACTTGCACAGAAAAACAAGTCTCCACAGAACAAACAAAGCACCAGATGGCAGAAAGAACTAGCCAGTCTTGACTGGTGCTGGCTGATTTGTGAGCCAATGCAAATGCAAAAGGTGAGAAATGGGGTGTGCACGACAAGCATGTGTAGCCCCAAAAACGAGTAGGATGCACATATGTTTAGACTCCCATTCCTCAGTCACATCCTCTTCCACTCCTACAATCCTCTGAGATAAATAGATACATTTGTACGTATATAGATAGATACATAATAATACTAAACAGACAGGTGTAGAGATATATGGATTAATTGATTTTGACAAGTGTTTTTTATAGCATTATTAAGATACACTAATGTTACAGTGGGCTAAAAACAGGAAATGTTGCCATTTAATAGATGACGATTGTTACGAAAGTAAGTGATTATATTCAGTTTCTGTTTTTGAGTTTTATGGAGTGTCATTGATTCAAACCAAGATTCTGCCTTAAGCAAACACAAAATGCATCTACTGAACTATTTCTACACTTTACTGGATGTCATGAAATCCTCCAGAAATAGAAATACTACACATACAGTATTGATGTTTAAAAGGGGCTCCTTTCGTTGAGTACACTGGATATGATTAGACTGAAGTGAATAAACCTGTGCCCGTAGTCTGAAATATGGGTGGAGAAATTTTATTTTTCAACAACTAGCAAAGCCTGAATTAAAACTGGTCCTCAGCAGGAAAAAAATGGAAACGAAAACAATGGAATGAATCAGTCAAAATGTAAGTGGTGCTGGAAACAAGCCTCAGCTAATACGCCCTTAAGCAGTAAATGACGCAGATGCACTGAGATGTCACTGAACTAGGATGAATAATATCTATGAAAACCATTTGTGCCAAAAACACGATGAGACATGATGATGCAAAATAAGTGTTTCCCATGTTTGGTGTCTGAAAGTAAAAGCGTGAGAGTGACGAAAATCAGCTCAGCTGTCTCCTCGTTATCAAGGCCTCGCTGAAAAGAAGGGCATCCCCGGTATGAGGAGGTGGAGGGAGACGGACTCCATATATGATCATCAGTATCACACCTACTAGTATCACTCAACCACTGTGCCAAAGGCAAAATTACAAAGACTCGAGTGGAATCGTTGTGGAAGTTGGTTGAATACTGAGTGCTGACATGATCATGTGATTAAATAAACATATGCAAAACTGATCTAAAATATGCACAAGTGTAGAAGGCTGAGGAAAGCAAAATTGATATCTTGCTAAGAGAGACTCAATCTAAAACCTCCAAGGTAAAACTCTCAGCTGCACAGATGAACTAGAAAGCACACATGTTCTGACCAGGTTGTCACTATTGTGTTTATCATTACATTGTTGCATGGATAACATTTACATTGATTGCATTTAAGTGCTGGATAAATGCCCATGTGACACTAACTGTATAAAAAATACTGTCTTTCTGCCAAGTTTCATTAAGTCTTTGTTATTAAGATTTCCTTTAAGATTACTATTACTTCTTTTTCTTAAATGTGTCTATGTTTTTCTGAAATGTGTAACCCAAGGGCTCAGTACACCATGACACAGTAAGAGGATGCAAGCTAATTTTTTTTTCAGTGAAGAATACCACAAAGCTGGCATCTCAGTTCACAACATAGTAAATTACAGTTTGTGCACTGAGGTCTCGAGAGAAATCTGACTAATTATATGGTTACTAGTTAACTCTGTATGTTATTATTAGTCCACAAAAAACTTGATTTATCGAGGATGCGCAGGCAGGAGAAAAAGAAGCGTACACTCCCACAGTGTATAAAAGTCTGCCATCTTCCACCCACTCGGACTTGAAGCGGTGCTATTTCCACAGTAGCAGCAGTTTGAACTACGTCACTAGCGGAGATCAGAGACTGCTGCCAAAAAATGTGGGATACATTCACATCAGGCTACAGATATAAGCACTATGGGATGGACCGCCGCCAGCTCCCACTCCTTATATTTGACATTTCAACAGCTCTCATACTTGAGGACAAATCTAACAGTAGATGTTTCTTTCCGCAGCCTTAATGATGACAAAACTGAAGGAAAGTTGACAGATTAAGAGTTAGAAATATACTGCTTGATAAAATCACGCTTGGTGACACTAGTGATTCATAGTAGATACCACCGGAAGCATGAGGACAGCAATGACGAAAACACCAACATTAATCCAGGTTTGAGCGTCATGGAGGCACTCAATCTTGAACTCTCTTTAAACAGATTATCCAGATTTATGTGGCTATGTTGCCTGCTTAGGTAATTATTTGAGGATACGACAGTATGTGGATGGGGAGTACACAAACATGCATTATTTATTATTATAATTATTATGATTATTGTTATTATTGTATGATTTCCTGCAAAGAAAGTTAAAGTAATGACAGATTTTGAGTACTTTTGGATGTCAAAAGTATTG
>JAOXYL010000071.1:11949698-11960557 GCA_028564955.1 Terapon puta
TGTGTGTGTTATATAGAAATGTAATTGAGTGTATAGAAATATATTGCGGCATTAAATGGAATCTTAAAATACTTCAAAATTGTACTTTAGTCATTAAAATGTGCTACTTGAAATGTGCTTACCACCTCAGTGTGTCCCCTCCTTTTTCTGACTTCCTTTGAAACTCATTTTGAACCTGTTGCAAATGTAATCTCTGCTGACGAGTGTCATGATGTGCGCAAAACAACCCCTCCCCCCCACCAAGTTTTTTCCTGACAAGATATCACTCTCTCAGCTTGATCCTTCAGTCGCTCTGACATCACCCCCCGCCTCGCCCCATCCTCTCTGCCGGTTTATACTAACATGATTACATGAGTCTGTGTGTGTATGTGTGTACGCGTATATGTGTGTGTGTGTTATTTTCACTTGTCTGGGTTTCACACACTCGCACAGGTCTGCTCGACAGCATCAAGGTTTTTTATGTTTACTTCACTGTGTGTGTGTGTCTATGTGTGTGAGCTCTGACTCATGAGTAACTATTCTAAAAGCAGACTTTGCTACCTATATTAATGCAAATGTAGACAGCGGGATGAGTCAAATTTGTCACTTCCTCCTCTAATTCAATTTTCAATCTTGTCCCCGGAGGGTTCAGGGCACAGATTAGCCCGAGTGCTTTAGTCCTCCTGTTATTCCCCTGGTCTCATCAATACACACTCAGCGCACGTTGAAGTAATCACATCCTTGCAACAGTATGCAGGAGTTTAAGACTCCAAAGCATCCATCTTTCTCTCCGCAGTGACGGGTCCCTTCTCTCTCACGGAAGAGATTAAAATCATCTTATGAATATGTATTAATAAAAGGCAGCAAGGATAAAAGTTTTAGATGTTTCAGCCTCCATCGCTGAACTGTCAAATATTTGTCCTTGCTGTTGCCTCGCAGTGAATAAATTATCCTGCAGTGCCTTGGGAATTGCTGAATAATAAAGAACATTTTTATCTCATCTGTTGTGCTAGGCTTGCACATGGTCTGACTTATAAAGGTGGCAAAGTGAGTGATGTAGCAGTAAAGTGGGGGGTCTTACGCAGTGGAAAGTTGGTGGCCATGTGGTGCTCTCTCCATGTTGCTGGAAAGTTTTCATCTGGTGAAGTGACAAGTGATTGCTGAAGGGTAGCCAGTAGTCCATTGCTAGTGCCTATAGATGGTGGACAATAAAAATAGAAAATAAACACTTAACATGAATAAACAGTCTTGCTGTAGATCCATCAGATTTCTTTTTTCTTTTTTGTTTTACTCTGAGAAAGATCTATGCTGAGTGGTTTCTGGTGACCACTTCTAAATAAACTCAAATCCAGTTCGGCATTTTTCGGCATTTCTCTACAGCTTTAGTGCTGATTGTGAGATATTTTTATCAAACAAAGCCAGTGATATTTCATTTAACGGTTGGCTTTATGTTCCCTCCGCTTCACTTACCACTGCAAGGTGACTTTTCCAGAAAGAGAGCGGGTGGCAGCTCTGGAGCCCTTCAGTGGAAGCTGAAGCGATTGTAAGTCATCCAGAGTAAACCCCACCACTGTTTTGGCCATTGCAGAAAAGTCTAACCTGGTGGCAGGCTTGTCTTTGAAGAATAACTATCTGAAAGTAAAAGAAATAACCAATCTTCTTGCTCTTTCCTCATTTGTGTGTGTATGTACTATGGTCAGTTTTCTGGGAACTCATTTGAGAAACTATTTATAGATAGAATTACTACAAGACAAGAGTCTGTTTCTCTTTTCTTTTCTTCTCTTTTTGATAATCCAGTGAATTTTATTTCTGACTATTTGAGGCATTTTACACTGATCCAACAGTTTTGATCCAATATTTTCACTGATAGTTGTTTATTTATTTGCAGCCAACATCTCTGAAAGCGAACAAATTGTCTTCAACTATGTACACTGTATCTTTTTGACACCTGACATACAGAATACAAAGAACAGAGCAGCACAAAATAAAATAATAAAATGAATAAAATAGATGTAAAATACTAGCAGATCAGTAGGTGAGTGTTACAGTGTATTATGTGCAGTATATACAGCAAATGATAAGAAAATACAGAGATATCAAGGAAGAGAATTACGACATGAGCGTTGTTTGATTGACAGGTGACTCGACTTGTCACGGTGGAACAAGCCTTCACCGCTTCACTCAGCTTTCCTCTCCTTTTTGTCCAAATTTGGATTTTATGGATTCTTAGTCTACGGTTTTCAGATTTAATTAGCAGGATGCTTGTGAGTCGGATAATCTCTCAGTTTTTGTCGCCGGTTTATTTGTGGTAAACTACAAACAGTTTCTTCCCTTGTGAAACGGTTTTTGCACCAAACTGGAGCGCAGGCATGACAAACCAGTCAATAACAGCTTGTGGGAGGCAGGAGTTGAACTGGTGTAGAGGGTTGTGATGTGGGAGGTAAACTGACTAATGTAGATACAGAAGTTGGTCATGTGGGAGGTAAACTGGTTACAGATAACAGCTCATTTAACCCACAAGGTCCCACCCGCTGCTCTCCCAGGGGGCCGTGCTCCAGATGGCCAGTGATTGCTTTCATACAGGCCAAAGAAAGAAACAGTAACAGGCCCCATGTATACTCCTAGTGGGTGTTTGTCTGGTGCTGGTGGTGGGTTTCTGTGTGTGGGCGCATAAACATTTGTTTGCCAACGCATAAAATTCGAGAGGAAAGTTGAAATTCAGTGTAACTGTGAATACATTTTAATTTCTTCAGTGTAGGGATGACAAAACATAAATGAGGAAACAAAATGTTTATGCAGTACTTCATTGATATTCAAGATCTTTGGACATTAACATATTTGTGTGGTGCTTTTTTTCCAATTTGTGTGAAAATGAGGGATTTTGTATCGAATTTGGAAGCTATATTCTTAAAATTTAGAGTACATGGTTTTCTCATATTCAGAGCAAATCTGTAACACAGTATCTTTAAAGTGACCTGAAAATGAATCACTGACTGAATCAGTATCTTTAGCAGTGGAGCACGATGTGTGTTCTGATGCTAGTGAACACTAATATATAGTACATATAAATGCATCACCACCTGATTTGTTCCTGGCAGTGGACCAGGGATGACCAGTTTGCAGTCTGCTGCCCTTGCTTCCAGTTTCTTTCAAAATAACTTTCCAAAAAATCTCACGATATGCAGTTAGGAAAAATAATCAATGAGAGTAGCACATTTGAATGCCTTAGTTTTACAAATTATGCTGACCATTGTGTTGTGAAGGTTGTGTTGACCTTGCATTAAATGCTCCATAAAGCCAGAATACTAAGTGTGTCCACTTAATTTTCCTTTTTTCCAGAGCTCAGTTCACAAAACAGCTTCAAGAGAAATGTAGGTAGCAAGTAAACATGTTAGAATTACCTATTTTATACACCTTTTCTATAAGAATTAAAGTAGGCTTTTATTTAGAGCAAAGTGATGTGGTCAAATACTGTTCAACCACGAGGAGCCCGGTTATGCCCCCCCAAACAAAACAAAACAGTTTTCACTGATTCATTGCTCAAGTCCCTCTCCCTCCCAACCCTAATATTTAACATGCCACACACACAAACATGTCAACTCTGCCTCCACCAGCTTTAATTGACAGCATTTAACATGTTTACATTTCACTCCACTGGCATGTTTGTCTGTCCACGCAGCAGCAGCTTGTTAGTGTTTTTCAGCCGGCACCCATAGGTGGATTCCTTTGGGATTTCACAGTGTGGCATCCACATGTGCAGCTGTCAGAGAATGATGTATAGCTGCGTCTTGCTTAAACGCTTCCTAGCAGGTTGCAGGTTAAAGTGGAGGGAGATGAGCGTCCTGACAGCACAGCCCTCTCTTTGCTCCTCAGTCAGACTGAACCTATACGGCTGTTCTGCTTTCCCTCTGCACCTCCTGTGCATGCGAGCAGAAAGAGGGAGTCTGGAGGAGCCGTGATGCCCATCTCAATGAGAGGGGAGGGGGAGGTGGAGGAGTTCGAGTGGGACAAAAAAAAAAAGTGATGCACAGAGCAGTGGAGGAGAGATGTTGCAAGTTGTAGCATACAGAGAAACCAAGAGGGACGGTTATCAAAAAATAAAGATTAAGGAGGGGGAGAAAGAGAAGAGCAGTGAGCCTGGAGGAGTCGTGACGCTCATCCTAATGTGGCGGTGGCTGGAAAGATCAGTGTTCAAGGGGTATTATTATAAAACTGGGGCAACTGGTTAGGGCAACATTCATCTGATAACACTCAGCTGCCATTGTTGTTTTGCAAAAAGATGTTCATGACCATTTAATCCTTATTGTACCGTAGATATCTTTCAGCAATGTACAAACTTACAGCAGATACCCAGTTGTAATGCAAGCATGTGACGTCTCACAGATCAGAGAGGGGTTGTATTATTTGCTTAACTACACTGCCTATGCAAAAAAAAAAAAAAAAAAACCCACACACCTTCGCAAAAAGAAACCTTCAAATAGGAATTCAGATGACTGTTGAAGCTTATAACAAGCTTTTATTAAAAATCATGGCCTGATGTGGCTGCCAGTGGATGGTCATCTCTTCGATCTGGTGTTTGAAGCAGACTTCGTTCTCTGCTTGGTCAGGATCACTTCTCCGCTTGAGACCAGAGCCCTCTGGTCTGAGGAAACTTGCCTTACTGCAGCTCTTCCTGCAAGAGAAGGATGGAGAGTGCAGCCACCATAGATTTAACCCCCCAATCCTCCAAAGTAATTACTCACTGTAGGGAACCTTTTAGCAGGTACCATTCCACTAACATTTCATTGGGCATTTTCCCCACCACGTGTAATTTGCAGGCTACACAAGTAGTTGATAAAAATAGTTTCCTTCATGTTGTACAGTCAAGCTACTCACGTTGGCGGTGGCACAGCTGCTCACAGGAGTTTGCAGTGCTGGGGTAACACACTGCTGCAGCACAATGGATATACACCTGGAGAGTTTGCAGTTTGCGTATTAGTCAAGCAAATTACAGGAAGATGTCACATACAGGATTGAACAAAACTGTACCGTGTCTCTCTGAGCAGCAAAGGTGTTTTGATCCACAAATGTGAACATTTTAATGAAGAACCGTTTGTAGTGGGACGGATTAAGGAGCCCAGATGAGCCATCCACCGGCACCACTGTGGTCAAGTAACGGTCATCAGGGTAGGGACACCTAGCACCAAAAAGACCATTTTAACAATATGAACTAATGACTCATTTACAGTAAAATCCATGTTTCCATTTCTTATACCCATCAACCAGAAGGTCCCACTGTGGCAGGCTGTCGGGACTGGGAGTGGAAGTGGCCCAGCAGTGCTCCAGGTTCAGGATGATGTTTGGATCAGACCTTTCCAGGATGTTTACCTCAACATAGACAGGTTCTCGCAGCACTTTAGTGATTGGGTAGTCTGCTTGAGTGTAGAAAGAGCTATAGGCTGCCGCTTCTACAATAAGAAAAAATGAAAAACGCACTTATGAAAGTGATTTGTTCTACAGTAACAGGCATCATTAAAAGGTGCTTTGCAGTGCTCACCCTCCACACAACCCTTTGAGTGACACTGTCCATTGCCCAGTTTGAGCTCCACTCTGAGTGGCCCTGCAGCAGCGACTGGCACAGGTGGAGGGACATCATTCACCTCCATGATGAGAGCTTCCACAGCCGTGCCTGAATACCTACACTGGAACAATAACCTGTTGGGAAAGAGCAGCGGACCTTGTCACACAAAACCTCAGTGGTCACAAGAGCAATGAGGGCGATCGATTTTACACAAGCTCACTCAAAATGGCTGTCCCTGGTGATCGATCCTCTGGGGCCAACTCCTACTTCATATGAGGAAGACATGTGGTTCTCGTACACAACATAGCCTTTATCTTCCTGCAGGAGGAAAAAAAAACATTTGCATGCATAAATGAGTATAACAAAAAGGTTAAGTGAGAGTCAAGGGAGCTGTTTGAGGCAAAAAAACATGACAGACCTCTGTTTCAACCTCTCAATTTTTTCATGTTTACATAACCAAATTGAATCTTTAGACTACTAAAAACATTTTTCACCCCATCAAGTCACCTTGGGCTGGGCATTTTATAATGATTTAGTTGCAGTCTTCGATCTTGTTCAAGTCACCTATTTGCTAAATCAAAGGCTGAACCAACCACCTTGACTGTAGTACCACATGCAGTCACAGGGAACTGAAAGATGGCAAATGCAGAGGTGAAGTCAACAGGGGTACAGGAGGGGTGGTTTGTTTCCAGCAGGCTGACTGAATCTACATCTATGTGGGGCACAGTGGATTCTCGAGCCACAACCACCACAAACTGGCCATCCCTGGTACACTGCACAGTCACTGTATGTTGAGGGGAAAAAAAAAAAAAAACACATTTTCACTCACTAGTGTAGCATTTTGATGAGGTTTTAAAAATTACACTGCAAAGCACAGATACCCGCTTTCCCATAGTAGCACTGTCGTCCGTCAAAGCAGCAGTTTATGTTTTCACACTTCTCAGCGGTGATATCTTGAGTCCCACACTGGATCTTCTCTCCCGCCTCCACCTGGCACTTATCAAAAGGAGCTGCAGGTGGAGGCACCTTCGAGTGTTGCTGAGGCAGCTGAGAGGGAAGAGGAGGTTGGTGCTTCTGCAGAGGCAGCGCCCAGTGACGCTGGGCAGCAACATCACAAGCCAAAAAACCAACCACCACAACAACAACACCAAACAGAGACTTGAGACACTCCATTATGGTATTAATAACTACACACTGGCCAAAACTGCAATAACAGCACCTATGCCTCAGTAGCAAGCTTTATACTTGATTGATTTTGCGTTGTTCGCTAAGAACTCCGCCTCTAATCGTTAGGAGTCAATTGTGTGGCAGCCCTGCAGAGTTAATCAGCTGGGAGCTGACAGGTGGGGCTTATCATCTGCTCATCTGTCTGAAAAGAAGCCATTACACTGTTGAGTCAAGGCTGAGTGGATTTTTTTTTGTAAAATGCTTGAAAAAAAGCGGTGTGGAGCTGTACAAATTCTGACACCTGGTTGTGTTTACTCTGAGTTTGAACCTCAGTGAGTTTACAGAAGCTGATATCTTTGTGTGTGTGACCCAGCACAGTGTACAGCTTTTATATAAAAAACCTGCACTAACTTTCTTTTCACTGCCTCCCACTTGTACCACCTGTGTTAAAAGCCCTATGTTATGTGTCTTTTATACAGATGTATGGGCGGTACACCCAGGAGCTGGGTGTGTATGCCAAGGAGGAAGCGGCCCGCCTACGGGACGGAGGAGTGCGGGATGGGGGAGGACTGAGGAGAAACACCAGCGTTCGTAGTCGTGCCGCAGATCTGCTGGAGTATGAGAAAGACCCCTGTGCAAAGTGCCACTGTAAGTGATGATCATGCAACAAGCCCTAAATCTTCGTCAGGGCGCGCTTGCAGGGACAAAGTGTGCAGATAATGTCGTGTTCAGAGGCGTTGTGAAGGTCAGACCAAAGCTATTGGTGCTCATGGATCGGGGGTTTGTGTGTGCGTGTGCAGCAGACTGTGGCGCTCCAGCAAGTGTGAAAGTTGTGTGAAAACACTGGCTTCTTAAAGTACAGCAGAGCGGCTAGTGGACACAAGGGAGCAGGAGAGGATGTGAACACGATTAAATGTGACTGATCTGAGCAATGACCTCCAGCCAACAAGGACTGTCTCAATGTCAGACAAAGACAGCCCCCTCTGCTGGCTGCCAGTGGCCCACCGTGCACACATCTGTGTGTCTGTGTGTCTGTGTGTGTGTGTGTGTGTGTGTGTGTGTGTGTGTTTGTTTGAGCAGAACTCTGATCTGAACTGTCAGATTATTTTATGTCTAGCCCTCCCAGATGACTGCAGATAAGGGAGTGGCACCAGAAGAGAGCTCCACTTCAGACTGATGTACCCAGCAATAACAGAGTGACACATTCTGACATTCTCATTTGTGTGTCTGTGTGTGTTTATTTTTATTTGTACTTCAATCTTCATTTACCCAGGTTACTGATATCAAAGGGATGCTCTGGGGTTGTTTTTTTTTTTTTTTTTTTTGCAAGTCAACCGAGCAGCAATATATTTCCAAATTGAAACACTGGAACTAGTATCTGCCAGAAACAGCCCCTATAAAAACTATTCACACTGAACTTCAGGGGATTATAACAAGCATGCTGTTCTTGGAAAGATACATCACAGTGTCATTTTTCAAGGCTGTGAGCTTCACAAATAACACCCCTCTCATCAGCACTATACTAGTGTATTGGATGAAGCTTAGGGGTGGAATAACAACAGCAAAATAAAATGATAATAAAACAATGATAATGATGATAATTGACTATTAGTAGTAGTACTAGTCGTAGTATTACTATAAAAACTTTTATTTGAAAATACACTCTTTGATTAATTTGTTAGTAGTCATGCCAAAAATACAACTTGTTGAAGGTAAAATTTTCTTTTATGATATGGATGCTTTTATGATACAGAACTGTTAAATTTGCTTGTAACTTCAGTAGTTGCCGGGAAATCTATTTTATTTGTACAAACATGGGTACTCATGCTACAACTCTGAAATTAATATCTGAATCAGCAGTCTGATGGAGATGAAATATAAACAAGAATTGGCAAAAGAATGCTTCTTAAGTCTTATCCCACAGTTTAACCAAACACTAAATCCATTATACTTCCCGTTTACGTCAAGTTGACGGGACATTTTGGTTGCACAGGTTGCATCTGCCTTGATTCTGTTTTTAATCTCTGTTGTAGACCAAATGATCAATCACTTAATTAGGAAATTTACTGACAGTCCAGCTGATTATGAAGATAATTGTTAGTCGCACCCCTAGATTGAGTCTAATTGACCTATAAGATGCAAAAATCAATTAATGAAATCTTAAATTCATATAAAAAGAGAAAAGCAGAGCATTTGTTTTCACACTTGCACGAGTAAGCCAGTGTGGCTGTTTTCCAGGATCCGTCTCTGCCTCTTTGCCCTTGTGACTAGTGATCTGATTAAAGCTCGATAGATTGCACCATAGGTGAAAGCCACACTATATCAGCCGAGCCACGCTCGCTCGCTGTAATGGAAGCCATTTAAAACAATCACTCTCAGATCAGGAGCCAGCCAGAGTGATTTGTGTGCTGGCTGTCTGCATTCTGCGTGCGCTCGTAGATCAAGAGGTGTTTGTATTTTTAGACTTGTCTTTAGATAGATGCTCAGGCTGGACAGGCTCTGCTGTTGTTAAGTAATGTGTACGGGGAGAAGCTTCAGATTTGGTGGAAGTGGGAGTTTTAGTGTTTTCCTCTCATGTATCTATGTGGGAGCATCATCTCTGTGGGTGATGGACTACGAGTGTGTGCCTCAGTTCAGATGGGTAACTGGAGCTGCGGCGTTTGAACAAGGCAGCCTACACATGCAGCCAAAGGCTCTGCTGCCTTTCGTGATGGAGGGCTAAAAACATGCACAGCCTCACTGTGTTTATTTTGACTCCTAGAGTGAATCTCTCTGTGATTTTAAAGCAACGTTTCGCACATCTCTGTCTACCAGTGTTTCCAAGGATCAGTGTTAATGCATCGTCACATGTTATGTTTGGCTTTGCCTTCAGTGGTTTTTAATGTGCTGTTTATAGGTGACAAATCTCTTGTGTTTTTGGTATAATTCCTGATTACAACCAGCTGGCTGCTGGTGATGCAATGCAGGACTAGCAGAGGTGGAGAAAATGTCTGGCATTGGGTGTGATTTTTATTCAGGAGATCAGGAGAAGACATCTGTGAACGCCACTGAGCCTGCGGATGTGAGCGTGAGCCAAGATGCACACGGAAGTATGTGGCTTTGCAGGTGGCAGAAGAGGTGTGTGTATGTGCCTGTGTTTGTGTTTGTGTGTGAGAAAGAGAGAGAGAGACATACAGAGAGAGAGTGGTAATTTTCCCAGCTTCTTTTGAATGGGATGTCCACTAAAATAAACAGATAGATAAATAAAATATAGATCTAGTAAAGAACATACAGATTTTATTTTATACACTTCCCTGTGTGCCGGATTTATCTGCACGAGTCATGTTGTGTGTGTTCTCGATGTGCACGTGTACGTCCTCTGTTGGCAACTAGCCATCCAGCAGGTGGCCCGGCTGCCGGGCAGCTCGCCCCGTCATGCACGCAGTTGTGCCCCGCCTCCCTCGGGAGTCTCAGCATCCCCTCGTGACCTGAATCCTGCATCAGAAAGACTGGCCGCAATTACTATTTATTGTGTCCGCACTGTACAGCAGCAAGAGCGGTTAAACGACAAGAAATACTGGTGAGCATGATGACGACAGGGGAGTGTCACTTTGTCCCTGTAACTGTTTGAATTTGACAAACTGTAGGGAGCTCAGACAGCAGCATTTGTTGAGGACAAGAGCACCGTAAAGAGAGATAGAAATGGACGTATACTTGCTTCAGCTTTCTAAATAAGAGCACTTTTGCCTGTTCTTATGAACCGGTGCCTCAATATCCATCTCTTTCTGACACACTTTCTGACTTACCCAGTCTGTTGGCTCTTACTCTGGATGTAAACCTGTTAAAAAAAGGTCCGAGATATATAATTTATCCTTTCAAAAGGTTCAGTAATTTCTTAAAGCAGCCAGTTGCTGCTGATTTTTGGGGGCCGTAAAACTGCAAAGTGTAAACTGCATTTGCTGGGCACTTTTTTTAGCAGCGATTTAACACATTTGTTGTGGTATTTGAGTATTTATGTCAGATGTATGTGGTGTTCACTCAAAATTTACTTAAGTGCCCATATTCACTATGTCAAAGGGCCATGTCACCCTATTTGCAGCTAATCTATTAAACAATTAAATATTTATCTTTTGAAAATGTTTTTCAAGCAGAAATTGCATTTGACCGTTCTGCT
>JAOXYL010000071.1:11983419-11996686 GCA_028564955.1 Terapon puta
TATATATATGTATATTGCATTTATGACACACAGTTAAGGGCATTTATGTGCATATATATGTATATAGCATATTTTGTCTAACCAGTAGTCCAAAATGAAGAAATATTCCGAGAAAGAAAAAAGCCACATTAAAGAATAAAAGTGAACCAAAGCATTGATTGATCATCAGAACAGCTGATGACATTTTGTCCTCTTACTACAAGTGTCCCTTATTTCAGAGTGCTGATCAAGATGGACAAAAGACTTTGTAATGCACACGATGTACACTCACTACAGACTGGACCCTACTTCTCTCCTCCTCCCTCTCTCATTTGCTCTCTTTCTTGATCAAACCAGGGAGGATGAGTCACAGCAAAACAACAGGAGCTGTACCATTGGTGGGCAGTAAAGTGTTCTGGGAGAGTGTCTAATAGGCCACCATCTGCTGCCAAGACAAGCCATCACCCAAGAGACAGCGCAGTGGGCGGAGCGAACCACTGACATGCAGGAGTTTTAGGGGATTAGGTGCGTGACAGAAGGTGGGAGCTGGCCAGGAGATGATGCTAAACCAAGCTAAGTAAAAAGGCACCCACACAAACAGACGAGGGAAACACAGACGCCAGCTGATACAAAAACTAAACCACTACCTGCAGCGAACCGGGCCTCCTTCTCTCCTTCAGTCAGATGGCAGTAGGAGCTGAAGTGGGAGTGGGCTGCCGGTGGCGGGTCCACAGGTTTGGGCCAACCTTTCCATTCAATGAGGTGGGCGACCCGACCCTGAGCCAGAGAGGTGGGCTTCGTCACATGGTCCCTCACCGCCTGAGAGATTCCTGCACACGTAGCAAGGTAGAGTTCACGGTCTCGAGATGTGGCTCAAGCGATTCAAGACATTTAATCACAACAGTGCAAACACAAAGTATAAAAATGCTGTTACCATTTAAGGAGGATCTTGCAAGTGCTGCAAACTCATGGATGCCGACACTTTTCCTCGAGTCTGCTGGAGTTTTTCCTGACTTTGGAATCATTTCAGTCTCCTCAAATTTCACCTGCAAAACAGATTAGATTTGAAAAAAAGCTTCTCCCTTTGTTTTTTTACCAATGCCTGAAAGCAACAAATAAGCTCCTTTTCATCCACATTTGTGTGTCACATCCAGAACGAGTCACCGCTCTCACTACTTCCCCAAAAACAGTAAATATTTACTTTGCCAATATTGACGCTGTGGGAAACAATCTAATAGCATCTAAAAAGAAAAAAGCTCAAATTCAAATATGAATCACAGGACGAACATACTGACAAACATTCGGGGGTTGTCTCCATGCCAAAGAAAATGCTCCATCCCAAATAAATCTAGAAAAAGAGACTTTTCCTACCTCCTCCTCCCATTGTTTTTCCCTCCTTTCTCTACTCTTGGACCTCAGCCTCATCGTGGACATGCAGAGATGCTGTCACAGTGCAGCGAACCAACACAACTAAAAGTCACAGCTTGGGTTTACTGGTTTAAACCACCAGGCAGACAAGCAAACAGCTATGCCCTACATTTACTGCACAGATGCTAAAGCCACGGTAAGCCGGTGAAACCGGTTGGAATGGTTGGGGTTGAGGGAGTTGAGGGCATTGGTGATGGCCTCCAGTGCGACGGGGCAAACATATGGCGCGTGACCGGCTCCGGTAAGCAGCTCCAGCCACCCCAAAGCTGCTGATCCCTATTATAAGTGATAGTGCTATCTAACTAACCCCATGCAGATTAAAGGCACATATATGTCTGCATGTGCTGGATCTGGTGGCTTCTGTTAAATCTGTGCTTGTAACATGTGGCAGCAACTTGGGATATGTCTGGCTTTTAGGACAGGTGAGTCTTTCAACGAGCAGGAAACAAGTCGCCTGATCGCGACTCCGCGCACGTGCATGACTTGACAAATATCCTTAAGCAGATTGACTCCGAGAGCTGCTGAGAGAGAGGAGGCTCCTGACTGCGGTTAAAGGCTTACGTTAAAAGTCAGAGATGACAGCAAATGTGTGTCAGGGGCACGCGGGTGGGTAGGGCACCTGGGAGGTAGTGATACGAAGGCACAAGCGGCCCTCTGAGTTGAGCTTCAGCTGCCAAACACACCCACGCACACACACACACACACCTGTGAAGAGACGTCACTCATGCTCAGTGTAGATAAGCAGCCAACATGTTCAGCATGCCCCCCCCCCGCCAACCCCTCGCCCCCAGAGGCTCAAGACTTGAGCGTCACACGCGGCTCAAGCCTTCAACCACGTTGACAAAATAAGACTCACTGAATGGAAATCAGCTTTAACTCTGAAGTAAACTGTTAGAAATATGGATAATAAGAGGGAATTAGCAGAATCTGTCAGCCACCTCGCAAACTTCCTAAAAACATAAATTTATGTTCAAATATATATATTTTCCTTCCAAACGTTCCATTTGGAGAGTGAGAAAAAAAAGGAAAGAAATATATATGACACCGAATAACATTTTATCTGACAAATGAGTCATAACCCACTGCTGTAAACCGCCTGTAGGTCACAAAGCTGTCATTATAGTGCTGAGAGGAGAAGGGTCAATTGTTATGTCAGCACATGATGTCGACTATTACCTTGATAAATGATCACTGACTGACAAACACAATCCCTCAACAATCCCTCACATATATCCATTAGAGACCAAATCATTGACAGAAAAATGATTGCCAATGATCACAATAATCACATGATGACTGTTCCCTTTGATGTGTGCCCTTTTTGTTGTTCGCCAGCACACCTGCACATGATTTTGCCTCTCAGGAGCTGTTAATTGTGTGATGTTGCTTTTAAAAAACTCACACTTGAACATGCTGATTGCCTGCCCCTTTCTGGCAGCTGACAAACGCTGCTAATTGGCATCCATCCTGATAACAAGCACAGCTGTAATTAAGTTGTTTTGCTTGTTTTTTTTTTTTCACGTGCTGTTGTTTGCAGTATTTGCTCGCTGCAGACCAGTGTGTGCGTGCGTGTGTGTCTGCGTGCGTGCGTGCGTGCGTCTCTTCCTTGCATCGGCATAAACCAAAAGGGAGGGAAGCGACACCTAGAGAGGCAGAGATGATGTGGCTGCTGTAGGACCAACAAGTGGGCTGAGGGAAAGACCCGCAGCCTCCAGCACGGAGTCTGCATGGAGGAGCTGCAGAGACCGAGTGATGCCATGATGTTGTGTGTGTGTGTGTGTGTGTGTGAGTGTGTGAAACAACAGCAGCAGCAACATACTGACTGACTGACGCCCCGCCATTGATGATGGGTGCAGGCCTGAAAGCCCGCAATTATTTTTTTTGGGGGGGGGGCGGGGGGGGTGTAAGGCACGACAGGCGCGGATGCAGCAGCAGGTCTCCTGGCAACCTCTGAGGTCTCCATCTGCATACCAACAGCTCCATAACACCGGCATCGGATAAGCGACCCCCTCCCCAACATTATCATCATCACCATCATCATCCTCTGTGTGTGTGTGTGTGTGTGTGTGTGTGTGTGTGCGCGCCTCTAACGACCCTCCTCTTGTTGTTGTTGCCCCCCCCCCTTCTCTCTGCACCTACCTGGAGGTCGGGCCGTGGCGGCTCATGATAATGCGCTTTAATTGTCTCCGATCCGATCAACAGATGACACCGGTCGCAGTTTTTTTTTTTCCTGCTGCAGCGGAGCGTCAGTGCCGCTCTGTCGGCGGAAACATCCTCCTCGGCCCGGCGTCGATTCCCCGGCACAGACGCACCATTTGTTGCTCGGTATGTGGGTTACATCGGCTGTCCAAATGTCTCCCGATGGCGAGCGTCATCAACGCAAGGCGGTGTCACCTCTCTCTCTCTCTCTCTCTCTCTCTCTCTCTCTCTCTCTCTCTCTCTCTCTCCGCGCATGCAGTCGGGGAGATGCAGACAGAGGAACCCACAGCTTTGCAAAAGCTCTGCAGATGATCTCCACTGTTTTCTTTTTTCTTTGTTTCCTCCCCCTTTTTTTCCCCAAAACATCCGCAAAAAAAAAAAAAAAAAAGAAGAATCATAGTTGTGATAAATAAACACCCTGCTGTGTTAATGTGACATCCTGAGAGTAGTTAGTTTACAGACACGCAGCTTTTCTGTATGGAGGGCCGCTCCTGCCAATGTCATGAAAAACATGCCAGAAGTCATCATGTTGAGAAACAGAAAAATGTCAAAAATAATGAGTCCATATCTCAAACTGATGACTTCAGTCATTATTTTCTATACTAAACCATTTTGCGATACAAAGACATTATTTGGAAACGTATAGTCATTATTTCAAGAGATATTAGTCAGTTTGAGATAGGCAGTAAATATTTTGAGATATTACGTTAAGCTTTTTGGACGGTAAGTCATTATTTTTTAGATAGTTATTATTTCAAGATATGAAAATAATTATTTTGAGATGTTAAATAATTTTAGAAGGGTTTGACTTAAGGGAACGTTTTCATCAATCACATTGGCAGAAATAGGCATCCACATTTATGTTATACACAGCATAACCTGCATACCCTAATTAATTGTTTATAATACATAATAATTACTGTTTTAATTATCTGTTAATACACACCCCAGCTGAAGATGCTTCACGGGTGAAGTTAAAGAAATCTAATTTCTGTTTAATACAATTCATTGTGTTTTAAAACATTCAAATTGTATAAACTGCTTATGGATGCTTAAATGGGGTTTTAAACTCAAGTGTACCAAGATCATCACCTTGTACTGTAATCTTCTTGTGTGAAAATCTTTACTTGTAAAACGTTCTTTACTTTATAACTCAACATGGAGGAGGCCAGATTTCAGGATGAGTACTGAGCATATGAGACACCAGGGGAATTACTGATGCTGCAACGATAAATACAACAATATAGTAAGTTACCAAGCCATACTTTCAGGTGCCACCTTTAAATGTCATTTGTTAGTTTTCTCTGTATATGAATATTTTAGTTTGTTGGACTTTGTCATTTGAGTTCTTGTGATGGACATTTCATACACTGAACAACACATATATAAAACCCTTGTCGCTAAGAGTTAACAGCATTCCAACAAATGTTGATGAAACAATCATCTATAGTCACTGCACATTATCGGAGCGCTTGAAAGCGACCAAGTGTACAAAATGAGGTCCACGGGGGCGGCTACGGCTAAATTGTCCTCTCAAGTGACCTCCTGTTTGACTGCAGCCATGATGCAACCATCACTCCATGTTTTTCCTCCCACTGCTGTTTCCAAGTACTGAAATGAATTAATCATTTATTTTCTAATGACCTTGAGAGACTGTATTGAATGTGAACTGGTGATGTTGTGACTCACGCCCTTTCACCCTCATTCAGCATGCGCACACACACACACACACAAACTCTGCTCAGCAACTTAATAAGTCCTTTATTTGCAATGTTCCATTACCTCATCTTTCCAGTTTCCGATGCAAAAGAAGCAATAATTTCTTAAATAAAAGAAAGCAAAAAAATATTTACAAAATTCCAATACAACTAATAATCAATGGATTATCTAAAACACCTCTCTGCATCTGGACAACTGCGGTTTCTGTTGGAAAAGGACACACTGCAAGTAGATCAGCAATTTATCGTTTCTGAAAAATAAAACTGAGAAAACAAAAGTTTTTGTGTAATTATCACTATTATTATTATATATTTACAGAAAGCTCCTGAAATAAGTTTCCACTTAGAGTAGAAAAGGCTTTCGGATCATTTCTGTGTTGTTTTTTTAGCTTTTTTTTTTTTTTTTACTTTATATATTTCATCAAGTCAATTTCTGTAGATTTCAAGTTTCAACGGTGATTGGGTCATTAAGTGTCCTCTACGACAGCTCAGGTTTAAGTAAAGAAGAGGTAAAGATGAAGAGTCAGTCAGTGTGGTTCACTACTGGGGATGGGAGAGGATGGCTTAGAGGAAGCATTAAGATCACCCCCTAGTAGTCAAGGTCAAAGGTCAACATCAGTCCTCCGTGTTTCTGTCCTTTGTAAGTTCATGATGGGAAACAGGAAGCGAAAATAGACGACCTTTGCTTTAAAAACTCCATCCATCAAATTAAGTTTAGTTCATGTACATTTGTCTACTGACGATTCGTCCACTGTATCATTAATAGAAACACACTTCAGTCATGCTGCACACTCCAGTAGGGGACAAAGACATAAGAACCGAGTCTGGATTGAACACACAATGGCATGACGACATCCACGGATCAGGGAACCCACTACACCACACGCCCCGCGGTTTACTCTTGCAGATCAGATGGGGTGATGTTAGGCATTATCATGATCTAGAACCATAAAAAAGCAGCCTGTTGGTTTTTGTATTATTGTGACCAAAGAAAAAGTCTCGTAGTGATGTGGGATACTTCACACCTCGTTAAACAAGCTATCCTGCTGAATCAGTTTTCAAGTTTATTTGATGAGGACACTTGCTGTCACAAGCAGGTGGGGAAATAATGAGGAACCAAAGAGAGGGAAGGTTTGAGAGAAAATGATTGTTTTCTGAGTCCATCCCTCAAAGAAAAGAAAACATAATAAAGATCCTCATTGAGGATTGATTTGAGTCTGCCTCTCTGGCAATATTGTCCAAGACTCGCCGCAGCCGCCTGCAGAGCCCCCGCCTTGCCAAAGGGGGGCGGCAGCTTTCAGTTCAGTTTTTTTTTTTGTTTTGTTTTACTCCTTGTCGGACTCCTCCTCGGCCTCACGAAGCCAGGTGAAGAAGGCAGTGACTGATTTTAAAGCCACGCCTTTCCCTGTTTGCTCCGCCGGGTCTTTGCTGGATTCCCATTTGTAGAAGGCCTCCTCTTTAATAACGTCCTCATCGTACAAGGCGTCGAAAAACATCCGCAGCAGGTCTGCAGAGACAGAAAGCAGACATCAGAGTTAATTGAGTCTGCCTGGTCACATTCAGGGGGCACATGGGAGGACAAGTTTAGTTATTTTCTGTGATGTCTTTGAATGTCAGTACATCATACAGGTGTTGTTATTAACTTGTATATTTAACTAATTTTCTCCTTGAGATAAATGAAGTATTCTCATTGTGATATTTACATTGATTATGTAGCCAGTTTTTCTGTTCAGGCGTTTCCACCAAGTTTTTTTCACATTGCAGGAGCATTTTGAAATTAGATGTGGACTACATCTATTTAAAGCAAAGTACGAAACCTAGCAGATGTATCAAGAGGAAGATGATCTTAAATTGCATCAAACCCTGTTAAGACTATGTTTAAAATGACAAGGAAGCACGTTTGTCAAAAAAAAATGTAAAGACCTCCACGAACACAGTGTCCTATAATTAACAGCGTATTTGATTAAAATTGTGGTTTTGTGTTTTATCTGGAGTCTTCTCAATGGCATGAAGACCAAATGCCTTGCGGTCTACTGAGTCTTAGGGCATTTATTATTGTATACATGTCCACCCTCTTTGATATAGTGTCAGCACATTACTACAGGTTGACCAAACTCACTCGCTGGCTGCTCCATTTCCACCATCAGAGCCTGGAGGGCATAAAGGGCCTGCAGCTCCTTCTGCTCGTCACTCAGGTATCTCTGCAGCAGACTGGCCCTCTGGTTGATCTGCCGTGCGTCCACCCGGTACGGGTTGTCACCTAAGACGAGACATTAACAGTTCAGACGGTGAATGGAGATAAAGTGTTTTGTGGCGTGAAAAAGTTTACTGTCTAAGCAAAATACATCCCACATTAAGACTTCCTACACTGTCACATAATGTCGGTATCCTGGCAACACTGAAACATTTTGTGGGGAACTCATTCTGTGAGGTGGAAAGACTAACAGCGGTGACTAAGAGACAAAGATATTGTATAAATTTAGCTAAAGACAGACAGCTCTCACTTCTAATGTGCTATATTGGTCATACTTACATATGATGGCAGACTGACACACTGATGTCATCAATGCACGTACAAACTGGTTGGAAGCTGTTTGCTGCTCGTCCAAGTTGGCCTGAAAAAAGGACAAGGGGAAGAAAAAAAAAGAAATTACTCATCCAACTTAAGCTGAATAAATGGCTGAATATATTAAAGTTCGGAGTAAAGCACTACTGGATGTGTCACACACCTCAACCCAGTCTCTGATGCGCTGGTTGTTGGCCTTGTCCTGCAGGAGTCTGTCAAGCTGTTTGCTCAGCTCCTCCCCAGAGAAGATCTTCTTCTTACTGACTTCCTTGGACTCTGTTTCCTCTCCCATGGTGAACTCCACTTTCTGTATTACGCAGAAAAGAAAGACCTGAAGGTCAGTTTCCAAGTTGCTTGTTTTCCTTTTTACTTTAAAAGGTAAACACTAAAACAAGTCAAAACAAAAAATGGACCATGAACACAACAAAAAGTGCCACCGGTTACTCATGCATTGTAGACTTTTCTATGAAGTCATAAAAGGAATATTTACATTTAAAAATTATGCATTTTAAAATTTAATCTGTCTATTTGATTTTTTTCTGATGCCTCAAATTTAGAGGTGTATGAAGGTGTAGTGGGCAGCTGTAACTAAGGACATCGTCCACTGAGCAGGTCAGCGGATCAGTTCAGTGTGTAATGACAAAGTGAACAAATTGCTTCAAGCTTCACTCACACCCCCAACACAACTTTTGACTTTCTAATATCACTGGACTACCGACCTGATCAGTAACAAACTTGTTGACGTCTTCATCCTTGGGCAAGAACTCAGTCCAGTTCAGTCCGGCCTCTGTCCACATGGCCCCAACCTTCTTTGGAGTCTAATGGAAGGATGAAGAGAAAAAAGCAAACAAATAAACAAAATAAAAACACAGTGAATCTAATTTGTCAAAATGCACAGATGTTTTGATCCAGTTGATGGTCAACTGAGTGAAACACAAGAGTGACTTATGTTTGCTCTCAATATGGACATGCTTGATTCATGGATTTAAGTCCGACGTACCATTTCTTTGCAGAGCAACTTGAGGATCTTTACCAGCAGCACGCCAGCCTGCCCCAGAGGCACAAGAGGCTTCGAGATCTCCCTGAAGACACAATTACACCCAATAAGGCTTTCCACTTGAAGCAATTAATTATTCAGTTACTTTATTCTTCTAATCATTGGCCTAAAACACTATAGTTTTAGTAAGAGTACAAAGAAATGTAAAGAAACCAAGGCCATATCTAAGCAAAAAGAGGATCTAACACCAATTATGGACAGAAAGTGATGGGTCAAAGCAGCGTCAGAATCTGAAAGACTTGTCTGGTGAAAGTATGTATCTGTTTTCCAGCCCTGGATCTCACCTGAAGAGCTGTCCCATAGGGATACCTCCCTCATGGAGCATAGGGGTAATGAGTTCAGCCAGATAGAGCCAGATGTGAGGTATATCTATGGCAGTGTCTTCTGCAGCCTCCAGGGTCTCCTCTAGCCTACAGACCCAAAAAACACAACGCACTCAATTCCACTAGAAACACACACCTTTGTTAGTTTATTTTTCTCACATTAGTCTGTCAGTGCCACAATTTTCGTATCTAATTAACTTACCCTTTGTAGTACTGCTCCGGTGGCAAAGTCCCTGCCTTTACAAGTTGGTGCAGCAGCAGGCCCACGTGCTCTCTGGCGATGGTGCTGCGCTCCAGCGTCGACTCCACGGCATTCCGCACAAACACAAAGAGCAGTGAGGCGCTGTTGAGCTCTGCCACGCACTGCAACGCCTCCTACAGAGCAGGAGAACACAAAACACGTCTGCCATCAGGGTGGGTGGGGGTTCATGTTTCAGTCAAGCCCGATGATGTGCACACATTTAGGGAAGATTCATTTTGTGGAATGCGGGTGTGTGCAGTGTCACGTTTGTACCTTCAGGTCATTGATGTGGAGGTATTCTTCGATGATGGCGTTCGATTTCTTCTCCACCTCCTCTTCGGTCAAGGCAGACTTTGCAAGAGAAGGAGGAGGAGTGGGAGCACTCTCACGTTTTACAGCTGAGAAATAACAAAAAAGGGACAACACGAGTTAAACATCATTCCGGCATCCTAATGTGTGTGTATAACCCTCAGCATTTCTACGAGTACATCATCAATTTGTTCTTTGGCTTTCCACCTGTTAGATCTTTGCTTGGGACCCTGTCTCTGCTTCCCCGGTCTCGGCTTCCCCGGTCCCTGCTTCCTCGGTCTCTGCTCCCTCGGTCCCTGCTTCCTCTGTCCCGACTGCCTCTGTCCCTGTCGTCGGTCATGCTGGCAACACGACGCACAGGATCCGTAGAGGTCCGGCTCTCTCCGCCCCTCCCGCCGCGCTCCTGTGACTCTCTGCTGAAGCTTCTCTTGGTGATTTGGTTCTGGCTGCCCCTGTCGCCGCGGCCTTCCCGTCCTTCGCCACGGTCGAACCGGTCAAACCGATCCCTGTCACGATCACTCCTGTCTCTGTCGCCACCACGCTCACGGCTGGAGCTTGACCTAAAAGGTTGTCAAGGGAGACAGAGGTCTACATTTGTACGTCCACAGTGTTTTACTGTCAAATCTGAACTTAAACAGGTCACATTACCCAAATTTGGATATATGTGATTAGTACTAACAATCCTGGACTTAAAATGCAAAGCACCATGGAAATTATCTTAAATGTTACTTCTGAATCTACATTGTGATTAGCAGTCAGATGTTTTTGCAGTGATAAGGAGTCTCAGATTCTGTGCGGTCTGAAGGGTTAAACAAATGTGGCTTAGGGAACAGAAAATTTTTTAAAACAATCAAAACATTTGGGACAACAAGACTGAGTGTAATCTGCCAATTAGTTGCAAGTCAAGGACTTAAACCTTGCCGCAGTGGAGGGCAGATCTTTCTCTACCAAGGAACATTCAGTCCTTCACCAACACTGCAGTTGGGAGGAGAGGGAACCTTGGACAAAAGATAACATTTCTTACAGCTGTTGCAGCCTCCATCTCTTTTTGCTTTTTCTCAAAGATTTAAAAGGTTGTCAAGGGAGACAGAGGTCTACATTTGTACGTCCACAGTGTTTTACTGTCAAATCTGAACTTAAACAGGTCACATTACCCAAATTTGGATATATGTGATTAGTACTAACAATCCTGGACTTAAAATGCAAAGCACCATGGAAACCCTAACCCTAACCCTAACCCTAACCCTATCTTAAATGTTACTTCTGAATCTACATTGTGATTAGCAGTCAGATGTTTTTGCAGTGATAAGGAGTCTCAGATTCTGTGCGGTCTGAAGGGTTAAACAAATGTGGCTTAGGGAACAGAAAATAAAGGTAACATTTTAAAATGTTTGGCCAGGCAAGTGCTATAATATTAAGTACATACGTAAGTATTCAGTTAGTGAGGATTCGTAGAATGAACTTTACAGATGAATTACCAGGAAATTCAAATCAGAGTTTAAACGTAGAATTGTTTAGAAAAAGGTCTTATATCCCATTTATTACAACAGTGAAAGAGGAAAACAAAAAAGCTGGAGAGAAGCACAAGACACAAGATTTCATTGCAAAAAAGTAAGGATCTGTAGCTGCTGAATACCTCTGAGGAACTCTGCGATCAGAGTCTGATGAAGACAACAATGAACCAGACTGCTGCAGGGCTGAGAAGCGGTTGAGGGTGCTGGTAGCTGGACGACCAGAATCTAAAAGATAGATTAGATTAGCTCTCCAACCTCTAAAAAAACAACTTAAAACCACACTGTCTTTTGAAGAAGGTACTTTACCCTGCTCTCCGCTGGATGGTTTAGCTCCAGTTCCTCCACTGCTGCCTTTGCCCCAGCTACCCCACATGCCTTTCCCCCCTGGAGCCAGCAGTTGATTGTTGAAGTCCAGAGCACCAGGCTGAAATGAAACACAAGTTACACACATGTAAAGAAGTCCTAAATCATGCATTAGGGTTAAGAAAAAAAAAAAACACCACCAGGTGTTCAAAAACAGAAACTGAAACAATAAATTTGACTACGTACTCCATAAATATAACGAAAATTGAAAACCTCAGTTTGGGGTTTCACAGATCAAGAATTCAGGCAAGAAATGTAGTGAAAACTTTTCTGCTGGACTTGGGTGATACCTTTGTGATCTTGCTAAGGCGGGTGGTGTCGATAGGTCTGTTCTTGGAGATGGGCACTGTGTTCCATCCTTCATCCTGAGGCTGACTTGTCCGGCCACCTCCTGGTGTGTGAGGGCCTCGGCCACCCATGCTGCCGCCCATCCTGCCTCCACCTCCGCCGTCTTTTTTGGACATGAGCTGCTGCTGGACTTTTATCTGCTCCCTGTGCTCCTCCATCTCTGCCTCCTTGTGGATCTGGTCAATTGTTTTGGGACCCTGGTCTCCTCTGCGAGGTACCCAGTTATTCTGTGGACCAGAGATGGAAAATGGTTCTTAATCTGTTCTAGTATCTGTTTTTTTTGTATCTATATTCAGCAATCCCATGTTCCCGCAAATTATTTCACACAAAGCGAAAACACTTGTGCTCTTTCAGGAGGACTCCTCAGTATTAGTCACTACTATAAATGCCTGGTATTAGTTCTTTATGGCAGTATTTATGGATTCATTAATATTTACCTTTCTAAGGTCCAAGACATCTTGCAGCATGAAGCGGATTCTGGAAGAAGTCTTTCTCTCTTTGATGATCTTGTCCATCTGGTTGAAATACTGATCCATACGAGGCTAACAGGGACGTAGGGAAAAAGAATTTTATGAGTCACGGCTACAAAATGTCAACCTCACAATGTAAATGAATACCAGACTGATTTATTTGCTGAGAACCGTCTCCTCAGTTCCTCATTCCCATCACTAATAATCAGTGGCCCAGACACGTGGCACAAAAAAAAGAGTCATCACAGGAGACTAATGAATGTGTAAATGTTTTATAAACAATCTCCAACTTCCATTAATGCTTTACTTACTTTGGCCTTCTCAAAGTCCAGGTCTTTGCCAATAGTGGAGAGCAGCCTGCACAGACACTCCAGAGACTCTTCATCATGATTTTTCAGTAGTTTTACTACACAGTCGTGCATGATGGCCTCTGTCAGCATCTTCAGCTTGAAGAGCTCGCCAATGAACTTTATGTTGCCCAGTGAACGGCGGCGGGCCTTGTCTTTGGCCTCCTCCAGCTCTACCCTCAGGCGCTCACGCTCCTCTTCCTGTGGGCAGACACAAGTGGTGGCGTACAATGATCAGTTTAGGCCAAATACATGTCATAACTCCTGGACTATAAGACCACAAATTAACTATTAAGAGTACTTTTTTTTTTTAAACAATCAAAACATGTGGGACAACAAGACTGAGTGTAATCTGCCAATTAGTTGCAAGTCAAGGACTTAAACCTTGCCGCAGTGGAGGGCAGA
>JAOXYL010000071.1:12027420-12046993 GCA_028564955.1 Terapon puta
GTTTCACTTTTTGAATGCAATTACTGAAATAATTCAACTATTTGATAATATTCTAATTTACTGGCCAGCACCTGTATAGTGTCGCTTTTAGGTGACCTCTTCTGAGACTGTTGTCTTGTCTTCTAAATGGCTCGCTTGCAGCTGTAATTCAGCCCAAATAAAACGTGCAGATATATGCTGTCACTACCTTTCAACCTGTGGGTAATACTCCAACTAACTTCTCAGAAACACTTACCTGTACGGGGATCGAGGATGGAGATGTAGGGGAACTTGTTCAGCTTATAGAACTGGATGTATCGTTGCCCCTCCTCGCTGTCATGATATACCTGGAATGAGATAAAATGAAAACAAAAACTGAAAATTGTTTCTGTGCTGTACTGTCTATAGCTTCTGTTTTGACATCACTGACTAGGTGAATTTCTTATATTAATAACAAAGATCAACTTGACCTTCACATCACAGACCACTTATGACCCTGAAATCACATACCTGCCAGAATATAAAGTGTTCTCTGATGATGGTCTTCACTGCATCGTTACTCCAAACGTCCCTATTCAGACACTGGCAGGCAAAGTCCTGAACGTTTTGAATGTTGATCATTAGCCACTTGTTCTCCAGTTGTCCGCAGTCTTTTGCCTGTAAGCAAAACAGAGGAAACACAAGAAACCAAGCTGGATTTAGTCAATTACTGAATGATAACATTGTTTAATGGGCAACTTTAATTTAATCCATTGAGTAAATATATTTCTATTAAAGAAAACAGTCACAACCATCTACATCAGCAGTACAGGTCATGGTGACTGTGCAGGTTTTCACAGTAAAAACACTTGACCAGTTGATTTCACAAATGCTGTGAGTGCACATTAAACCAGAGAGGGAAAATGCACCATACCTACCACACCTGGTTTCCCCACCTATGACCTGCATGGTCACCATTTGAAATTCCACTGAAAGTTCACATAAACTAAATGAAGACGTGTGGTGTAAAGTGTCTGGTGAGTGATTCCTCACCGTCTCAAAGCTGCCTTTGTGCATGAGCTCAATGGGAGGACGGAAAAGGTCTGCCAGGGTGCTCAGTTTCTTATCCACTGTTCCACCGTTACGCAGCTCCTGTTCCTGGCGAACTAGGAAAAGAACAACATTCAGAATTGTTAAAGGATATTAAGACTCAGTGAAGAAAAGGTTGTCACACAGAAAAAAGCAGAAGTCTTGTTGTCTTGTTGGTGGTAATTACATGGCATTAAGCTGCACCACATTTACTACCAACAAGATCCTTTAAGCTTTAAAATTTCTAATTTACCCACTTGTTTCAGTTTGGAAGTCTCGGAAACCATCAAATATAGATCGAGCAGGTCTTCGTCGCTTTGGCACTGCAAATATTATAGACACATGAGAAGTCATGTTGAGCAGATGACAGTGCAACAAGTAACAACTACTTGTTTTAAGACCTAATAAGAAGAAGCAATGTACCTCCAAACATCGGTTCTGGTTCCACCAATATGTCTTGTTTCTGGGGAATCGGTGCTCGTACTTCACTGAGACATGAGGTAAAACACAGTATTATTTTGGGCAGCAAAGTATCAATCAAGTTTTATAGATTTCACTGCTCTCAACTTCAACTTTCATCCCAACTATAAACTGGAAAATAAATTAAGAAGCCCAATGAAAACTGAAGAGTTTAACATTAACATACCAAAACATGTTTTAAACATGAATTAAGGTTACAAACTTTGTTTCATGTTTGACACAAGTGCCTGAAGAAAAAAAATCTCAGCTTACTCTGAAGGGGGAGCTCTGCTGCTTGAAGCTGCTGAACTGGAACTGGTGCTGGGCTCCTCTGCAATCCCACCTCCATCCAGAAACATGGTCACAGCCATCTCCAGGTTGTTGTTGCATGCTTCCAACATGTGCTGCCCTACACTTTCTGTGGCCCCTAAAAGAGTGTAGGACATAGTTAAACTGATATATAGTATATAGATTGCCCAAATACATGTATGAAGAAAAAAAAAGAACCATGTCATTCAATGAAAGATGCTGTATTATCTTCAGTAACGTAAACTGATCATGTGTTTACAGAATCTCTGTTTTATATTGAAGTAACACATCTGAAGTACAATGGTCACTTTTGCATGTTGCAGCTTTGTTTACAAGACATCATGTTTACAAGCTCACGTTCTCAAAGCATCCCACAGAATTTTAGCTTAACTCCTTGCCTTTAGGAGTTCTCTTGGCTTCAGTAAATGTTTGCTATGTTGTAACTAGAGCCTGACCAATACTGGATTTTTGCTGTTCTGCTATTTGGGACACTTCACAGATAAAAAAATGAAGTTGTCAGTGCTCTCTAAGGGATAAACTTGGTAATGGGGACACTGTTTCCAAATGATCACTAATGCAGTGTCTCTTTAACATTTCTGTGCTGAACTTTTCTTGTCACTTATTGACAGTGATACTGATGGACGAGAAATATGCAAAGATTTCACAGCCGTGTGTGATATTATTCACATACTTTAAATGTGCCAACCTTATCGCTACCGGTATCAGACACATTACATTAGTAAAATAGTAGTGCTTGCAGGGCCCCTGTTCTATACTGAACCATTTTTTCACACAACTTAGTGCAAGTTTTCACTGATTAGTAATATTATATATATATATATATATATAGTGCTATCATTTTTTGCTCGATTACTTGCCTTTCAGCCAAACTACTAATGTTCATCCATGTTGCAAAACTACAAGGTAACTTTAATCAACCATAAATCTGAATTATAACAACTCCCAATTGTCTTTGCAAGTTGACTGGAACACGATAGGTGAAAGGAATGAAAAAACAAACAACTGTCTTAATGTCGCTGTAGACATAAATGCATCTAGTCCATTAAAACGTTTTTGAGGAACTAAGTATCTTCCTTTTCTGTTAATATGTATTACTCTGACTTGGGCCTGTATGACGAATACTTTTACATTTGTTTCAAGTATATGTTATGCTAAGACTTTTTAACTTTGACTTGAATGCATTTTTAATGCAGGACTTTAAATATTGCCACCTCTACTAAAGTAAAAGATCTCAGTACTGTTTAGAAGAATAGTAGGCAACAAAGTGGCTGCTGAATGAGCTACGTGATTGGTAGCCGATTCTGCAAAAAAGAAACAAACAAACACCAGAATAATCCCGAAATGTCTCCAGGGCATGAATCGCCACAATACATAAAGCAGTTAAACACGTAAAATGCGATAAAAGTCAGATCTGGTTAACATTAATGGGTTTCTTTTTATTTGGTAAGTGCACAGCTCCATCTGGCACTCTGATATTTCCGCGCGTACTGCGCATGTCTATTTCACTTTCCAAGTCCAGCGGCAGCAGCAGCAGCCCCCCTTAAACTGAGTCTCCTCTTTAAATAACTCAAAACTAAAAAACCCCTGTCCGTCCTGTCAAAGCACAAAAACTATCGGCGGACATCGGAGCGAGCAGTCAGACTCAGACGGGGCGCTAGTCCCAGTTATACCCTCCGGTATGAGTGAAGACGACAGTCACACAACACGGAGCCCGGCTGCTGGTGATGAAGAAGAAGGGAAACGTTGTCGTCCATAACACATTACCGAAACAACATGCAGAGCGAAGAGGAGCACAAAAAATTGAATGTAGACGGGCGAGATAAGAGTCTGTAATGAAGACCACAGCAAATAAAATATGTTTTAAAGTGGCTGTGGCAGAAAATAGTCAAAGCCAGCGGTTTTCTGTTCTTTTTTGTGAGTCTTTTACTGGAGTTTATCAGATAACTGGTTGTGCTTTTTGCATTGACAGCGCAGGGGCCACAGCAGCACTAAACGTCCGTTTTTTCGCCTGCGCACTGATTTCGTGGTTTGTCGGCCGAGGGAGCTCTTCCCGTTGGGCAACACAAACCTACCTTATGTATCAAACGCGAAATAAAGGGTTATTTTTACCTGTTATTGCTGTGAATTGTTGTATTAACCCGTTCACCCCCGGAGCTGAGGTGTCTCCGAGCGCCGCCATCTTACCGCCACAAACAACAACATAAATGTGGCGCATGCGCAACGCCGTCCCTTTCCTCCCCTGCCTGGCGCGGCGCGAGCCCCATACGTCACCGATGGGTAGTGTTGCATTATGGGTTATGTAGTTTCTTAAAAAGGGCACGTTCATAATTTCTTCAAGTCCGTGTTTGTCGATAGTTCATTGTGTTTGAATTAAATTCCAGTTAGTTTAATCATTTTAAAACAGTTTTTCTCAACAACGTAACAACAAGAAACACAGATGTCTCTCGTAATGTATTTTGATGCTTTGGTAGCATTATTCTTTTTTTAAAACATTCATTCTTTTCTAATTTATTTGAATTGATTTGATATTCAGAAGAAAGCCATGCGGTGACTGACACAGCATATATGCTTTGAATTTTGTTGAATATACAGGAACAATATTATTTTGTTCTTCTTTGTATATGTTTGTGTACGGCTGAGCATGGCTAAAAAATGAGTAAAAGAAGAATGGAGGAAAGAGTAAGCCAGTGTATAGACTATTCCCGTGACTGGTAATTCAGCCAAAAAAATTCAGATAAAACTTCACCTTTCATTTTTTTCATTCATATTTTATCAATATGAAATCAGATGATTTGTGTAGAGTCAAGTATTTCATGTGATGTTATATCCTGCGTGAAGTGAATTCTTACATTATTGATTAAAAATAAACTTTACATCCGCAAATCTAAATACACAGGCATGTTAAACAAAAATGTCAATAAATTTGAACTTTAAACTGGTTAATACGCCCACCTAGCTTGTACAAAGTTTGGACAACATTTCTACTATGTTTCTGAAACACTATTGTTGTAGATAAATAAAGTTTAAATGAAAGATTATATATTAAAAGGTTGTACAGGGTCCCTAAAGTAAGAAAAGTTGACTATTCACTTTAAAATTTATGCCATATGTGATGCAGGTGGCTCAGTGGTAGACTGTGCACACACATGTTGGAGGCCTGATTCTCAGTGCAGTGGACCCTGGTTTGGCTCCTGGCTGGGGTCCCTTTGCTGCATATCTTTCCTGTCTCTCTCACTGTCCTATCCACAATAAACAATCAAGGGTCTAACCCACCAAAAGAAAATGTGCTGTATAAGTCATAAACATTGTTCCTAATTAAAAAAAAGTGCACAATTTCCTGTTTAAGTGTGTAATTTTATTGTTATTTGCATAATACATTCAGTTTGAAAACAGCTTCAACCAAGTCCAAAACCTGAAGAATCAGTTCTAACATCAATGAGCTTCTAGCAATTTGAATGATTGCTTATTCAGTGATCAATCAGGGTTGCGTTTTCTTAGTTACAGTATCTCACACAAATTTGTTGTGCTGCCTGGCTTAAACTAGGACAAAAAAAGGATTTCACTTTACAAAGGAAGGGTGATGATGGCACGGACTTTCTACATCATGATATGTCCAAACTATATTTACAAATACACAAAGTGACATTTCCAATCCCACTGGCCAGCTGCTATGCCATTTTAGTTAAAGCTGAATATAAAATAACATTACATTCATAACAATAACACACAAAGTCCTTCAGTTTTCCTGATAGTCTCAAACATGTTCGACAGTTCAACTATGGTCAAGACCACTAACTGTGAACAATTAAGATTTAAAAGATTTATAGTCAGAATTTCAGATCCTTTGAAAAAGCACTGCTGTTTTGAGGCAGCTGGAGCCACAACCTATATTATATTGTTGTTTTCTTGCCTAAAAAGGGAGATTCAATATTAACTCAGGACACTAACAATTTGAAGGCCCACTTTAACCCGGATGCAAGGAATTACACCATAATGGTCAGTATCCTATGCTGAACAGAAAGCACTTAGTTTAGCATTCTCCATGTAAACCCAGCAATGCGCTGAAATCTAATGCGTCCACACATGACCTTTGAGACCTGAGGTGGGAGAATAATTTCATATAAAAGATGCATTGCTTTTTAATTGTAATAGGGAGTAAATCAAGTGCACTCAAGCATTATATACAGGGACCTCAAGCTGCTGGAACTGGCTGTCTTAGATATACATGAATATCTCAGTATTACATAATACCAAAGGCCAAATGAGAATATTGCAGAGTGTGTCACTGTAGTGTCTTTACACACCTGAAAATTTTAAATCTTAAATGGTGTTTAAAAAATTGTCTGAGCATGAAGTCATTTATCTTACATTAGTTAACACTTATGTGAGACCAATCCTGCCATTAGTAAATCAGTTAACATTAAAAACAATCTACATTTAACTGCTAAGTTTTCCAAAGTCAAAAGAGAACCAAGGCTGTAATCAGTGTTGTGTTCAAGGTAAAAAAACAAACAAACAAACAAAAAACAGGTGGGAAGTACCACTGATTACAAAAACCATTTTATGGACATATTAAATGACTTTACATTCTCATGAGCTTTATTTTACTGCAGAGTTCACTCCTATTAATAAGAAAATGGGCCTATGAGCTGTAAAATATCTGGACAAGGAACAGACGAGGCTGCTGGACATCAACATTTTCCCTCCATCAGTATTAATATCAGTTTATTAAAATTATTCATCAGTATTTGCTGTTTTCCTTTCATTTAGACAGGTGCCACATATGTGAACTGATTGAAATCCACACAGTGGCTTTTCTTTAGTTTCTGTTACTGTTAAGTGTGGTGTCTCATTCAGTTTTGAAGCAAGTTTGAACCAAATGCTGATAAGCAATATTTTTTTGATTAAAATATGTGAATTAGCCTATATAATAAGACCTTTTCCTTTCATGTTAAGGTTTAATTGTTCTTTTACCCACTGTGTACCACTGTCTCATCCTGTCCAACCACAAGGAATAAACTCACAAAATCCTTTAGTTTGTTAAGAAGGCTGGCCTTTCCTCACATATGGCAGCAGTGCAACTTCAACAACGTGCTTAATAAGAGTGATTTCTTATTTTCCTGATGGGCACTGCATGATGGAGGAAAGAGGATGTCTCCACTCTGTACCCACATGCAAAACAATAAAAGAAAAATAAGTGCAGAGGAAAAATGATGAAGTGAGTGTTGGGTGCTTTTTGAAATGCCTTTCACAGTTCATATCCAGCTTAATAAATAAATAAACCTTCGCACAATAGCATAGATCAGGGTGTGAATGAGTGCATACATGCATACATGTATGTTGAGTGAGCTGGGGGTACGTTTAATTTTGGAATGTATGTTTGTGTACGGAGTGACTACATGGTTCAGTGAGACCAGTGCGTGTTTCAAAATGAAGTTTGTTCTGTAGGTGGGGCAGGCAGAATGGTGAAGGTGAACACTGAAGTTGGCAGGTGAATTGTACACTGCAGTTTAGAAGCGAATGAAGGTAGCGTCGATCTGGCGTACAGTTGGCAGCGCCAGCATGATCTTTCGCCGGTACTGTGGGTCCTTCTGTAGAGGGTTTCTTTCAAGATAGACCGTCTCCAGAGACTTGGCATTCTTCAACTCATCGAGATCTGACCAGTTATCTATCTGATTATCATTCATCTGGGGAGACATTGAAACACAATAAGGCCAATAAGAGAACAAACTTTGTTTTGTCTTAACATACTTTACTACATATGCTAAGGGGAAAAAAGAAACCATTAAAACAATAATTTTACTTAGTCAATTAGAAATGTTTCATCATAGGGTAAAAGTGATCACTCAGAATGACTGTGTATCGATTTGCAGTGACCCTACCCTCCAAAGGTTGCTTTTCTGTTATTTCTCACATATCACATTAATGCATGACAACCATGCTCCTCTAATGTGTGCTGTCGACCACAATGTCCAACCCTTAGTGTGTCCCATTGATCTAAATGCAGATGTCACTATTGAAACACTGACCTCTTGAACAGTCTTTGCCATCAGTGCCCAAACAGTGAAACTTCTTTCAAAGTTAAGTGACTATGAAAATTATGTGAATAAAATGCTACAGCTTTTACCAGATCTTTACCTAGCTGAACACCCACTCTGGACTTTGGATTAACACACACACGCACATACACACATACATACACACAGGTTTACAACTCCACCTGTAGACAAGAATAACTGGATGTTTGCGGCAAGTAAATAACATGACATTAAAATGAAACCTTTAATGATGACATTGCTTTGTGAATCCAGCTTTAGTATTTACCCAGTAAATTGACAACATCCTGGACTACAATGTGTTATTTCTAAATTTCATTAAGGGATCTATCAATTAAAGGTTTTAGTTATATGCCCATCAATGTCAAATTAATTTGTTTATCTAACATGTCTATTATTTAGTGTTATATTGATTGCTTTGAAATAACCAAGTAAATATCAATCAATTAATTTGTTTAATTTTACTTGAGAGCGGAACAAGACAGTTTCAGGTCTCTATTATTGTAAATTCTGACCCTTTAGCATCATCTCATCAACACTTTAGTTGAAATCGAGACATTGTTTTTGTTATCAGCCTGAATGTCTGCTTTGAAATTGTGTATTGACTTTACATTCTGTAGTACCGGTGCATAATGAAACGCGTAATAAATCACAGTGAGGGTTAATTACCCAGAACTCCTGCAGGTCCGTCAGATGGCTGATGTTTTCAATTTTCTTTACTCGATTGGCTGCAATGTCCAGAGTAGTAAGTTTTTTCTGTGAGGAAAAAAAAAAGTTTGAAATGTTGGACATTATGCAGTTGGCAAAATACAGGACGTACAGTTCGGCATCGAGCCCTTTCAGAAATAGATGCTGGAATCTCTATGACTCACATTGTTTTCAAGACCCTCTATGACCTCAATGCCATTGTGGCTCAGATAGAGCTCTCTCAGGTTGACAAGGTTCTGTAGGCCCTCAATTTTAGTAATCCGGTTACTCTGGAAATGAACACATAATTATTAACAAAGGTTTTAACACATACATTTCTGATCTATTCATGAGTATTTGTGGGAGGATACCTGAATGCTTAAAACAGTCAGGCTGTGCAAACCCTCCAGATTCTGAAGCTTTGTTATCTTATTGGTGCCAAGAAACAAACTTTGCAAAGATGCGAGTGTATCCAGGTTTTCTATGACCTGTGAACAAAATGAAAGAAACACCATCTTGATTATCTATTATATTTTGTACTATAACAGGAGTTATTTTAAAAAAAATAATTAATTAATTAACATTAATTCACTAATGCCCTGTTAAATATTATGTAACACCATCATTTTGAACAAGCATCACTTTATATGGAAATATGGATCTGCTAGGGTTTAACAACATTTCTGGCTGCCCAGTACCCGGATCCGATTGGAGCCCAGCTCCAGCATCTCCAGGGCCGTGAAGTGTTCCAGGTTGGCAATGCTGCTTATTTTGTTGTGAAGCAGAAAAAGTTTCTTAATCCGAGTTAACTGCTCCAAACCTTCCACCTTCCTCAGGATGTTGAAGGACACGTCGAGCTGCCTGTTGATCAAATATGTTCATTAGAATGATTGTATTTTTCAGGTACTTTTTCATTCCCTCCTGTGTGGAGTTTGCATGTTCTCTCTGTGCCCACAGCGGTCCCACACTCTGGCTTCCACCCATAATCCAAAGACATGCAAGTTAGGTTAATATGCTACTCTAAAAAACTGTCCATAGGCATGAATATGAGTGTGAGTATTTGTCTCTCTCTCTGTCAGTCCTGAGACTGACTGTCGTCCAGTCTAGGGTGTACCCCATCTATTGCGCAATGTCAGCTGGGATAGGCTCCAGCACCCCGTGACCCTGTGAGTCACGCTAAATGGTGAAGAAAATAGATGGATGAACTTTTTTTTATTCCATAGCATCAGGCATGAAAAATACAGCAATAACAACAAAATACAAATCACTCCAACAATCTCTTGATACTTAGAAATAGGATTTGCCAGAAATAACTTGACTTTTGCCCTTTTTTGATGGAATCTCTATAACATGCAGAAACAAAAGAGACACTTTTCTTCAGACTTACTCCAGCTCTTTGAGGTGGTGCAGGTTCTCCAGTTTACGGATTTGATTGTCGTAGAGATCTAGTTCGCGCAGTGAGGTCAAACTGTCAAGGTTCTCTATCTTTTTTATGAGATTCTGTCGTAAGGAGAGTGTCTGTAGAAATAAATTGATAAAAAGAAAGAAGTAAAAGTAAATATCTGTATTCTAATGCTGATCCTTTATTATTCTTTTTCAGACAAAATTCTGTTTAGGTTTTCTAGTTTCTGCAAACACGCTGCTGTCATTAATTTAACACTTATTAAGAAAAGCAGAAAATACTGATGTTACTTACCTTGGCCTTCTGTAGCACCTCCAGTCCTTCAATCTTTCCAATACGACAATGGACAAGATCAACATCCTAGAGAGAAAACAGACAGCTTAGGATGACGTACTATCTGTAAAGTTAGTACGTCAGTAGTTAAAAGGGTTTATGGTGACACGTAGACACAATAGTACCCAACCTACATGTGACAGAACTAAACAGCATTAAAAATTAACTTTGTGATGGTAGAGCCAAACATCAGGAATAATTTTCTTCCTTATGTTTGGCTCTTTCCTTCTAACCTCTTCCTCTGGGTCCAAGGTTATAGTGTCCATGTCAACAGGAGAATCTTCTTTACCTTTAATGAAAGTGAGAAGAGAATCACATAAACTAATGTGGCCCCAGCAGTGAGACAGAGTATTAATAAACACGATAAAGCAGTCGAGAGGACTCATAGTTATGTAATGCTGGCATGCAGATAGACTAATGGTTCTAGGTCATGCTTTTGATTATTCATGTTGAATTTATATTGCAGCTGACAGTCTGACTTGTGTCCCTGTCTGTGTGTGGCATGGTTACTTGTGGTCGTGGGCTGATTGGGGTCCACGTCGCCATTGATACTCCTCCTTCTGGTCTCATCATCCCCTGACTCTTCGGACTCACCCCTTCGATCCACTGCAGATCATAACAGAGAGAAGGCGTTTAATGTGCACCGCAGAGCTGCTGTCTGACTGTGCTATCAGGGACACATTTAGCTGATGCACATGTAATATGATGCAACCACCAGATGAGAAGTCAAATGGGGGCTGTCAGGTGGAGCATCCAGCCTGTGCATGGCTCTCATCCTGGGTGTACAAAAATAATTTCTCTGACTTCTACAGAAACGAGCTTAGTACATCTGGTTTATATCAATCACTGAATCAAATCTGTTAGCATTAATCGCTGTGAAAGAGACTTCAGCTATATTTCAACCTGCTTAAAGACAACTCGCACGCTAAGATTAGCTTTTTGGCCACGGACCACAGCAGACAGGCTCGCGAGCAAATATTGGACACATATTATGAGGGCAGACAGGGTACATTAATCACAAAATTATGCTTCAGCCCTTTTGGGCGGACAACACAGCCAGAGAAACTGGCATTACCTCCATTAGCATGAGAGCTAACTAAAGCTAACAAGGGTTGTTGTTAGCCTGTTAGCTTCAAAGCCAAGGATGGAGGTCTGGTTGGAAAAGAAGCAGAACCAACCACCCACTGAGCTCGTATCAGAAACAAGCTACTAAGTCCATTAAAACATAGGGCTTCCGGACTAACACAGTCGTAGCGCCGCTGTTTCTTTCCACATTTACTCACCTTCCATTTCTTGCAGCTCTCCAACAGACCGGGACGCCATGTTTCCTGTAAACAGTCCTGACAACCGCTCAGCCAATCAGGGGCCTCGCTCCGCGGACCGACACAAGATGGCGCTGCTGGCTCGCTGCTGAGCGCCAGTCTCAGTACATACTGTACTCTATGAGTACTGCAACCACTGCTGAAGAGAGTATTCAGGTACTTCACTGGAGGGAAACTAATAATACAACACTGGGAAAACACTGAGTAAAGGGATTTCTGGCTAAATGTACTGAAAGTATCAAAAGGAAAAGTACTCACTGCGCAGTAAAATGGTCTAGGAGTAGTATTGCTAAGCTCTTGTAAGTATAGAAAAGCTGCAATGCTACAGTGTAAAATATTCTGTTGCAAGAAAAAAATATGTATTCAAAATCTACTCAAGTAAAAGTATTCATTGTTCAGTAAGATGATCCTGCCAGCAGAAGTGAAGGAAGTACTCAGATCTTTAAGTATAAACAGCAATAATTCAATTTAAAAATAAGTTTTGCACTTAATAAAAAGTCAGCATCAAAATATGGGCAAATTCAAGTACCAAAAGTAAAAGTACTCATTTTGCAGAATGGTAATTCTGAATTTCAGTGAGATGTATGTTATTCTGTTGATGATAACCGTTGACATGTTAAAGACATAAGGCACTGTCTCCTGAAACTTCTTCACTCTCAAGTTGACCACCTCTTAAGCACTTCAATCATGCTGATGGATGAATGTGTTCATCACTTTAATGTTGCAGCTGTTAAAGATGGGGCTAAATACTGGTCCACTGATGATAGCTACAGTTAGTTTTCTGTTAATGTTTAATATTATGTCATCACTTATTTCTTGATTCGATTTTGTATTATCAATCAAAATCTGCTCATTCACTATTAATTAAAGCTATCAAAATCATATGTTAGAGTAGAAAGTACAATATCTACCTCCGAAGTTTAGTAGAATATAAAGTAGTGGAAAATGGAAATACTACTAAGGAAATAATACTAAGTAAAGTACAAGTACTTCGAGTATCACACAAGAGTATTTGTACTTGCAAGTTGCAACATATTTGTACGTTCAGGCAGTGAACTTGCATTCATTTCAGTACACTGTTTGAGTCAACTTGTAACGACTCTTGAAGGTGCAATTATTTCTGATTTATGGTTCATTTAAGTTCGGCTGCAAACAGGATGTTCACAGTGATGATGTATTGAGAAAAGCCTGCTTCAACTGTCTCATCTCTGAGGTAATCTTTTGCAGCTGATGTTTCTGGATTAATATTTCTGGGACAATTATCATGGTCTGGACCCTTCCTAATGTTCCTTGTCCGGTCCCTGTTTTGTCTCTCTCTCTCTCTCTCTCTCTCTCTCTCTCTCTCTCTCTCTCTGTGTCTGTTTGTGTCTGCCTTGGCTTGGTGCTCAATTCCTCTCCTGCTGGCAATCGACCTGCACACCTGCAACTCATCCTCTCATCAAACTCCTGCAGTATATCTACCCCAGTTCTACGCTCTCTCCCGGATTGTCAGTTTCCTTATTGTGATAATGCTTCCAAGGCCCATGCTGTTCCAGTTAGAGTTACTTGTGCTGTTTCTGAAACCTGCTTGACCTCTTATTTACCTGTCCCTCAGGTCCATTCTCTTCTGTGACTCCCGCTTGCTCTGTCAAGTTTCTCTTCAGTCTGCCATTTTGCCTGCTGTTCCTCTCTCCCCTCTTGCCAAGTTCAACAGCTCCACCCCACACCATCCCCACCCTTTGTAAAATAAAACCTGTATTTTGAATTTTCACTGCCAACGTGTCTGCACTCTGCTTTTTAGTCCAACAGAGTTAGCAACAATAGAGGTAGTGTTTTTTAGGTCCGAGCTCAATCAACAACTTATTGTGTGATTTGATACATAGCAATGCATCAAGAACCATGTATTTGAGGTTTCATGAGCTCAGAAAAACTCAACACACAAAGGAACAGGGTCTGATATGTGATGGAAAAGAAGTAGAGAGTTGCATATAATGGAAATACTCAAGCACAAATACCTCAGACTTGCACTTGAGTAAAGTACTTGAGTGAATGTAGTGGAAAATCACCATTACTCAGTATAGATATACATCACACTTCACTATGTTAAGCAGGTAGGCTAGCAGTTACATGCAAATACACTTCTGTGCAGCTCTTTCACTCATCATGATTTCATTGTGTATTTTTGTGATACTACTACATTTACTTAAGTTAAGGTTATGAATATTTCTTCCATGAGTAATACTGAAATAAATAACAAGAACAATAATAATAGAGGAAAATAAAAACTGGCATTGTCTAGGTAAACCCTGCAGTCTCTGATTTCAGTTTCTTTTTCCTAGGAGGTCTAAAAAAAAAAGGCTGCACTGCAGTGCTATCCGTATTGAATTACACAAAGCATAAAACAGCCTTACTCCTGTACCCCCCCCCCCAACCCTTTTCTCTTTGTGAAGTCCCCTCCTCTGTCAGAACACTCAGTTTTTACTGTTTATTGTTTATACAATCACTTCCCATCTGCTGGCGAGGCAGGATACGGCTGCACAGATTGAAGAACAAAGGTTTGGTAACAACCTCGGTATCCAAATAATCATCCTTTACTTAAAACATGCCTAAACATCTAACATTTTACATGTGACGCACATACTACAGACAGGCAGATAGGGCTTATCTAAGCATTAGTATGGTCCTCTGTCATTTGTTTCTATTACTGTTTACTGTGAGGCATCAGATATGATAACGAAGGGACAAAGAAATCATACTTGACCTAAACTCTGGATAAGCAAACTGTTAGACAGAGATGGACAGCATGTTCCTCATTATCACACTAATAAAAACAGCGGACAGTGTGAGCCAGGCTCACAGAAAGAAAAAGTTTTAAGGAGCATCGTGCTTTAAAAAACACACAAACTACATCATGTTTCACCAGACAACCGGCTCAATGTTTTTTCTAAGATGATGTCACAGACTCATTGATGAGGCAGACAGAAGAAAAATTTACTTAATGTGGAGCGGCCTATTCCACAAAGTGTAGTTAGTGAGTTTTATTAACTCGGGCTGATGGTAATGTTTACTTAAACTAACGCTGAGTGTCTCTCCCTCTCCCTCTCTGACATGTTTGCAAAAGCCGAAACCCTGCAGAAATAATATAATCCAAGTTAGCAAAAATGTATTTGGATGGTTGTCCAATTCTCTGATGGCCCCTGACCGTGAACCCACAATATTATGTACCAGGGCCAGGACTAAGTTGGCCATAAGCATGCTGAAAGGTACGTCTGACTATCATTCAATGCTGCCCTTTGCTTTGTTCCTTACTTTATCTCTCCATTTGCATGTTCCCTCTTGTTTCATGTTATCATGTCAGTCCTCCAGTCCTGCTTGTTTACTTTCTCTCATATTTTCAGTTCAGCAATAAGAAGTTTGGGACAATTTCCTATAAACGATTTTGGATGTTAAGTCACTGCACTGTTCTTCTTCGTGTACCATCAATGACTGAATACTTTAAATAGGTGAAGTACATCCAATTGGCTCCACACTCTTACTCGTGTATCAGTTTCACAGCAGGTCTCGCGGTGTAGTATTTGGACTTCGTTTAGTAACTTGGGGCGACAGTTGCCATGAGTGACCACCCGTTGCCGCGGTTACCGCCACCCATCGGAGACGTGACGGCTGTTCGGGTTGATAAACCAGTTGGTTGGCTAAAGTTTTGCTCTCCGGTCTGACTCCGGGCTGTTTTTTCGCCCCCCTGCCTGTCTTTCAGTTTCTCTGCGGAGGACCTCCCTGAACTTCCGGAGCCAATCAGAGCAAAGACTGTCCGACATTTAAAGGGAAACTTTAATTGCAGCTGAGCCGGAGAGGAGAAACTTGAAAGAGCCTGCGTCTCTCTCTCTCTCTCTCTCTCTCTCTCTCTCTCTCTCTCGGTGTATCGCTGGATCCCCTGGTTCACCTTAAATGGCTTAAAACAATCCTCTCTATTTATAAACTTGTGCTTCCCCGACTTGCTGAGCGCTGCCGGATTTGAAGGCGAACCCTGGAAAAAAGCGAGAGAAAATGGATTTTCGCGGCATCCTCGTGTTGACGCTGGTCGACCTGTCACTGGCTCTTTCTGCTCCAGTAGGTAAGAGGCGTGTTTGTTTGCGCTTCGTTTGCACCCCGGGGTGGCTGACGGATTACACCTAGAGAAGATGATAAACACAAGTTAACGAAAAAAAAAAAACAGCTTCGTGCACAGCCCCCTCAAATAAAGTATAAGCCGATGACAGCTGTGCAGTTTGAGATTCACACTTTCGCTTTTGCTTCATTCCTGTTGTAAGTGACTTGCAAAAGCATCATGTTCCTTCATCTGCATCCTGTCTGTGCTCGCTTCTTGTTGTTGGTGGTTTGTTCAGTCACATCCTTTTTTTATGTGCAAACTAAAGACGCCTCCCAACTATGAAAGAGTTAAATGACTGATAATACTATTTGTTGTAGATCTCTCCTGTTTGGCTGGATTAGATACAGTGTAGGCTTTTTTGTTTTTCTGCAACTGCAATGTCCTGCTGCTTCACTTATTATCATTATTTTTTTCCCCCCCACAATGTCACAATGCTTTGCAATAGTGAAAACTTTCAAAGTGGTCAGTGCTACGTGTAGTGCAATTCAGACCAAAGCCACAGCATTAAATAATGTGAAAGTATAAATAAATGCAGTTGTAACTTCTCCTCACACTCCTCACTTGGTGTAAATGTCTTGTTATCTGGTAAAACTTTTATTTTAGATGATTTAGTATGGTAGTGCCTTTTTTTTTATCATATGTTCTCTTGTATGCGAAGCACATTGGTTGCAAACCTGTCACATAAACTGTTGTTTGAATAAACCCGATGTTTACTTTGAGTTTTACAGCTGTAAATGGTTAATGTTTTGCAAAGTTTTAATGCAGGTATACTTTCAAAATGAGTAATCTAACATTGCAGATGAGCCGTTACAGTTTAACATCTGCTTTTACAGTGCAAGCTGGACTTTGCCATTTTATGTTATTTTTATTGTCACTGCATTTACTTTGGTCATCTCTGTGTTTTTTAGATACCGTGATAATTCAGGTCCAGCAGTGGGGAGTGGTGGGAGCTCAGCGGGTCGTGCACCAGGTCCTTCTCAACGGCTCCCCACTGACTGACACGAGCAAGGAAGTTGACAGCATCCTCCAAATGCTGTCAGTCGACGCACTCCTCCCAGCTGTTGGTGTCAACATGGCTTCAGCGTTGAGTAGGAACTGGCTTTTTTTCGGGTAATGTAATCACGCTTCAAACAAAGTAACTGTGTGCTGACAGCCTTTGTCTTCTTCTCCAGGTAACCACACAGTCCTCCGCTCTCGTGAGTGCATACTTGAGGGCTCCCAGCTGCATTGGTCTGACCGTGTCTTCTGTGATGGGACACTTTACCTGACTCTGGAGCACAATAACACGTGGACAGCACACGTACCTCAAGCAATCGCCCTCAAAGTGTTGTGGGACCAGGAAGGGCAGCGCACGAGGACGGAGAGGATCCGCCTTGAGGAAGGATGTATCAAGCTAATGAGAGAACTGAGGTTTTCTGAGGAGCAGCCAGGTATATAAATGCTTTCTGGCTTTTGAGAACAAATGCCAAATCGATATTGTAGTATTATAAGGTGACCAACTGCCAGTGTTTACAAGCAAATTACCAGATTTTACCTTAATAAAAGATGTCATGCTATATTGGAGGGAATTTTGCAACTTTATAATGAGGCATAATGGCTTAATTATAATCACAATTGATCCGTTTTATATGATCCCTTTCCTGCATCCATCGCTGTATCTGTCCTGTAGTTGTGACTATATTCAGAGGTGAAAATCAGGGGAAAAAGCCTGCAAGCTGCTGGTAGCTGTGGAATGTGACATGCAGCTGATGGGTCATTTGACATAATGGTTGGGTAGAAATCAAAGGATGTTACATGATTCAAACCTCAGTTTATGCCTGAGATCGCTGCAGTTCACCTCCACATACATCACCCCATGCATGTTACATGGACCGGTTTTGTTGACATGCACCTTTTTTTTCTTTCTTTTTTTCCCAGCTTCACAGAATCCTTTTCCTTGGTTTCTAATCCCGATCATGGCAGCCCTGATGTTTACTGCAGTTCTCCTAATCAGCATTCTCAGTGCTAAAAAACTTGGTGAGTCCTCAAAGGATTTTACCTTTGATTTGGTAATGAGATGAGTTGCACAGCCATTAATCATGGCTGGTGCATCACAGATGGATTATTTATTAAGGCTGTATTGTACTGCATATTGTCAGCAAAGGGTCTGATCTGTTTAACTTTACTCCTCATTCACCCTTATGAAATTCAGCACAGCCTGTCACATGGTTTTGGTATGGAGCCTTGTACTCATGTGGAAATATAAAGCATAGTCATGTGTTTTGTCTTTCTCTTCCTAGGTCAGAGGCACCCTGGAGGTAAGACAACAACAATCCCTGTGTTTTTCAGCCACCCTGTACTCTGAGAGTGCTTCAGTTAATGGTCGTGAGAGAAGACTGATAAATATTAAATTAACTCAAAGCCTGGACATGACCTCTTTTTTTGATATGACCAAATCTAACCTAGTCATCTGACTATTGACAATGGGGTAACAGTTTCTGTTTTTAATTTTATGAGGCATGATATGCAGTAGTGCACTACAATGAGTGGGAGTGTGTGTGAAAGTAAATCTAATCCATACCCTTTGATTTCCTCACAGGTGTCCTCGGCTCAGTCATACATTACCCCCAGGATATGACCGAAATGACTTCAGAGGTAAAAGGCTCTGTTTACCAGGCCTTGTAATTATTATCAAAAGCTCCTGCTGAACAACAGGCACACGTTTGGGCTTCCAACTCCACTTAAGCCGATGAACGTCCAATTACTGATTTAACAGTATTCTATGCTCAGTGTGTGTTGCTCTATGAATGTACCCAAACCATTTATGCACTTTAATATCTGTGTCACATTGGTGTTTTTATTGTTTTAATACATTGCATACACACCAAAAAATGTAATGTTCACTGCCTGTTGTAATGTATAAGCTTCTTTTTGCACAGTGTAATTCCTATCAGAGCAGATGTTTTCAGCGCTTACAAGCTCTGGACTAAGCTAAAAAAAAACTTGTATAATGAAACTGTTCAGTTTCAGGTACAGCCTTTATTTAATTCAAGTTAAAAGAGACCATGTCACTAAGTGTCTTATAGTCTGTAGATAAAGCCCTGCTGAACTCAGGTGATTTATTTTGCCACTAACAGAAGTCATAGTGAATTATGCCAAATGTGTGTGAGTGTGTATAGTTATCCAAAGAGTTGGACAGTGCTGCTGTACATTCAATATTGCCCTCTGATAGTATACATGGTTGTGATTGTATTATTTGCAAAATTCTGTATTAAAGATGATAATTTAAGAACTGTAAGTTCTCTTGTCTTCTCTTGTTTTTTGACAGGTTGGTGAAATTATCTTCAGTAGACCTCTTGTATATCTCATTAAAATGAAGCTCTTAACAGTTTCACTGTTGGGTAGTATTTTTAGTTTTGATGACTTTATAACTAGTTAGAAAAGCACAGGACAGCTTCACCTCATCTGTGATAATCCGGAAATTGCTGACTCCCCACTTTGTGTGATGGTTTTGTAATGGTTTAGGAGTTTAAATGTTTGAATCCAGAGGCAAATAGTAAAAATATGTTCTAATTTACTTTTAATGAACTGAAAGGGCTTCATCGGCTGCCTCTGATTGTTGTCTTGCATTGCATATAGTTAATTAAAAGACCAGTGTGTGAGATTTCTCGATCAGGTTTAGTCAGGTTGTGAAGCTCCAGCCCAGGAAAGCCGCAGGCCCGGACAAAGTGTGTCCGAGACTGCTAAAGACCTGTGCTGCAGAACTGGGGGAACCACTGCAACGGATCTTCAACCTCAGCCTGCAGATAGGGAGAGTGCCCACCCTCTGGAA
>JAOXYL010000071.1:12053624-12066862 GCA_028564955.1 Terapon puta
TTCTGTTAACCTCATTGCAAAACTAAAATGGATCAATATGGAGGATCACACATAGCAGTGTATATGTCACTGTCTAATCATGCAAAAATGCAAATGCATCAATACTGTAATATACAGTATAACAATCCTTTTCCACAATTCTTAATGAAAAATTGTGTATGATTTTTTTTAACCAAAGTGCACACCATAACTGCTTTCCAAATGACACAGACCTTTATCTATAATTTGTTTTATTTCAAAAATATAAATAAAAAAGGGAAAAAAACCTAAATATCTGACATTTACAGTGAAAACTTTTACTTGGCATAAACTTTATGCAGTTATTTAGATGTGCTAGTCCTCGGTGGAAACTGTGTGATACTCGCAAGCAACAAGGGTCAGCCGAACAGTAGGTGGTGTAGGGTTGAAGAATACTATCAGTGACAAAATGAGCACCAATCTTCATACAGTGTTCATCACAGTTAATAGTTTTCGCAACAACTAACAAACACAATGTGGCAAGTAGAGATCACTAGAAAAACATGTTATCAAAGCCCAACAAGTGTGCATAAGAAAGACTAGGCTTACATAGAAATGATAACGTTTAGAAGCAGCATACTGAAATAGATGCCGTTCCAATATGCTTGTGTGACATATTCTAAGTAGCTCTATAGGGCCTCCCTCTCATGTCCAGAGTCACCAAGTTAGATTTCTTTTACTTTGCCCATGACGACTTTGCCGTTGGTGTGGTGGTGCACGTTCCCATTCTCCAGGTGTTTCCCATTGGCCACCACGCTGATGGGTTCGCTGGTAGAGCCGTTCTGCTTTGACTTGTCCAACACTGCAGGGAGCCGCTTACCCTTCATGTAGGCCTGTATCCAAAAGTTGGAGAATAGGAGGAAGAAGAAGACGCCATACATCCAAATGAGGTGGATCCAAAGTGGAACCTGGTAGTCACACTTTTCCATGAAGTAGTACTGGCTGATGTGGAGGGAGACCAGAACAAACTGCGTCTGTGAAGCGACAGAGAAGGGACTGATTGTTATTGAAAATCTAATTCTGAAAGATTTGTAGCAAAATCTAATATGCTCTTCATTTCCAAAAAAATGGAGACATACAAGCTGGATTGCTGTCATGTGCTTCTTCCACCATAGGTATTTCTGGAAGCGAGGTCCGGCGGCAGAGAGTCCGTAGTAGGTGTACATGATAATGTGGACGGTTGCATTCACCATGGCATGGAAGGAGCCCATTCCTCCAGCTTGAGAGTGGAAAAACACACAGAAAATCATTAGTCACACGTCTTCATGTGGTGTGATCCCCACAGTTGATTGTTTTAGCTTCATCTCTTTGGATCCAAAGGAGTAAAACGACTGAATTGGAGATTTTAAGCCACGTCTACGGCTGACATCCTGTGTTGCTGCATAATGTCTGCTGTGCATGAAGTGTTTAGTGTTAACATCATGCTGAGTAAACCTCACCTGGAGTCAAAGTGATCCCCCACCACCACGTCCAGGGCATGAAGGAGTGATGGAATACGTGGAGAAATGTGATCTGGCTCTGTTTCTTCCTCAGTACAAAGAATACCTTCAATGAAAGAAGATCAAGCTAAAGTTACCGTGTACAAAAGAAAAAAGACAAAAAGTGAAAGATCGAAACTTCCTTACCGTGTCAAGGAGTTCAATGTATTTTGAAAAATAAAACAACCAGGCTGCTCGAATCATCTGAGGGAAGGAGAAACAGATGAAAAGAGTTTTATTGTCAAACATGTAATCATTATTTTTCAAGCCAGTTCTGGTCTAAAAGTCATCTTAAGTTTGTTCTCTGGAGCACAACAGGTTGAACAAAGGGGAAAAGGTTGCACAATGAACTGCCTTACCCGAAAAGCCTGTGGGCTGCTTGAAGTGTCAATGAGGTCACATCTCCATGTAAACGTGGTGGCCCACCCAGACATCATGAACTAAGTGTCAAAAACACGGCAGTAGCTTTTAATAACATTTCACAAGCTGGTTCAAGTAGGGAATAGGGATTTTAATCATCTACTTTACCTCATACACTATGTAGCCGTTCATTAAAACCATACTGATGTTGTACACAATCATGGCTGTGTTGAGGTGAAAAGCCTTGCGGTTTGCCATCAGGCGAGGTCCCACGTATAGGGAGAAGAAGACATACGCCAACAGGATGGAGGTCATCTCTACAGGGCTCTGCATCAGGGGGTAGTCCCTGACTCGAGGATCTGTGGGTGGACAACAAAACACACTATTCAGTGGACACACACACGGATATATTGTACATTCATGGGGTAATTCAAGCTAATCAAAAGCAAAAATGTCATCCCTACAACTTTTTCCTTTTCTACCATTACATTGTGCCGTTAGATCTTCATCAGATCTTTATTCATATTTCAAACCAAGCTGAGGTGCAAATATTTAACAGAGACAGATACTTACCAGTTCTTGACTGTAGATAACTGTGGAATTTTAAAATGTTTGATCCTGCGTCTCGCAACATGATGACGGCTTGATTCTTCGAAGATTAAAACCCTGAGGAGAAAAAAAAGATAAGAAAAGAAGAGCGTCAGAAACTAAGCGATGCGGCCGAGCTGATAGGGAGGTTGGTTGGGCAGGTGAGCGACAAAGCGACCGGTCCACCTGCTTCCCCGCTGACTGAACAAACAGGAGACAGCTGCACAGGCTCATCAAAAAACCCCTGAGTGCCCATATGTACAACCGCTGACAACAACAAAAAAATACACAGAGAAATCTGTACTAGGAGCTCCTTTCACAGCCTGACCCAGAGTGTAGTATGTAAGACATCACTGTTTTTTACTGTGTGCTTTATTTCTTTTTAAAAAAGGATAAGCTTTATTTTACCTACTATCAAAAAAAAAGTAAAAAGGAAGGATTGTGAAACATCTGAGCTCTGCTGTCAGTCTAAACACAATGAAATACTCGCTCGCTGACTAACAGATCAAGTCAAACAGGTGAGGCAAAGAACTTGGCCCTCACTGCCAGCCCACACAGCCAAATTGAGCGACCGAGATATGAGCTGATGAGGGATACCCAGGGTGTAGAACAACAAAGATAACAAAAATGACATTCTTTTTCTGAAGCAGCAGAACTAAAGTGTTACCACCCTCGACCAGAGAAATCTTGTGTGTGGCATGGGAATGAAAGAGCATCTGGCAAAAGACATAACCGGTCTAACCATGATGCATTCAAACATTTTCTTCAACAGGAGCAGCACAGACAAAAATCATCTCAGATGCCTGAAAAATTGCTGGAAATGCTTGATGTTGTAATGTTGTAAGGTGACCCACCTGCTGAGCACTAGTCCTCAGTGCTCACTCCGGTTTGAGAGGAAAGCAGCTGCACAGCCAGGGCAGGCAGCGCTGAGTGCCACAGGATCCAACAGATGCAACGCCGGTGAGAGGGATCAGGTGAAAACCAGGCACATGCAAAGCTACTCTGTGGCTTGGTAGCCTCCAGCTGTTCTCAGGTGCCTAAAAATTTCTACTAAAAATCCAACAGAGGCTGAAAGTTTCACATGTAACAGATGGGGAAAGGACTAAGAGAGGAAAACAGGGGAGAGATGACTAAACGTGAGAAGCCAGCTGTGATAAGTATGGGACCGGGATCATTCAAGTCAATTTAAACCCCAAGGCACTACTACAGACCTTGCTAGTTTCAGGACCACACCCTGTTTCAATGCTAAGCTCCACCCTCCTGTCCCCACCGAGCCTGTTTGTGATTGGACCGTCTCATCAATGGTAGAGAAAAGGGGACTGGGTCAGGGAGTTACAGGCCCCGGTTAGAGAAACCAAGACCTAGAGACCACCCCTCCTCCCCCCATTATTGAGCAATGCAGATGAGGATGAAACTTCTTGTGACAGATGAAACCAGTGTGAAACAGTTGTTGACCAAAAAAAGATAAAAAAGAATAATATGTGACTATTTTTAAAAGTGAAGCTGCTCCTTATACCAAAGATTTCCCCCGAAGATATCTCCAAAAATGTTCCTCAGGCACGATTTAGGCGAAAGGTGAAATCGGACTTCATGCGCTCATAAACCCAACGTCACATTTTGTGTTGCCCATCCCTGCCTGTGCTGCTGCAGAGAGGCTGGGTCCAACCCTGTGACGAGCCCGCCTGCGCCTCTGGTTATACCTGTTCGCCTAGCGCTGCCGCCGATGGGCGTGAGGCCTGGATGAAGCTTGTAATGCACTCCTCCAAAACGTACGTTGGGCTGAAAAGCTGGCTGGAATGAAAAGAATCTGTGCACGGGAGACGGAAGGGAGGGAGGGACGTTGAATCATCACTGTCTGTTTACATACTGAGTGACAGTTTAGCACATGGTGGCTCTTCAGCGAAGTTCAGCCATGAAAACCACAGACAATAAATCATTCATTGTGGGGACTAATGCACAGAACTGAAGATGCAAACATGGCATTGCAGTGAAAAACCTAAAGCGAGCAAGAGAAAATAAATATTTTCCTACATTAACGCAGGGTAACATAATTAGAGTGACAACAATGTGTTGAATCAGACAGTTGCATTTTTTTTGTGAATATTTTTGGTAGTGCACATTTCACTGAAGGCCTAAAACTTGACCATTGGCCACGAAAAGGCCGCTTGAAGGTATGACTCTTAGTCTCACTTGCCCGAGGTCACCAAAAATCCTAAATGGAAGAGAAACTGCGTTCATCAATGGAGAAGCTGCCCTGAAGCATTTCCTGCAAAGCTACCAGTGTCCTCACAGTAACAGTCAAAAATGGCAAAGCCTCAATGCTAAATTTTGAATATTATATATTAAATATGATTTAAAAACTGATGTATTCTTCAGATTTAAAAACAAATCTTTTTGCTATTCATGTTTCTTGTCCCGTGCAGGACTTTTCATTTATTTAGTCCTTGATTTATTTGCCTTTTTATTGTTGTGTGCAAATGTGGGCAAATTCCTCTTATGTGAAAACTTACTTGGAAATTAACGTAATTCTGACACAAAATGTGCAGACTGACTAAATGGATGTAACAGTTTCTGTCATTGTCTTTAGCTACACCGTCAGCTGTTTTTTAGGAGCTGTTCTTTCATTACACAACACCTCCTTGTTCTCCTCGATCTTGTGACAATTTAACGTTGAATCGGGTCTATGTTTGACCCCATATCAAATTTATCATGTAGAGACTAACAAACAACAAAACAACACGACCTTGTCTGTGGACTATAGCTGTCTCCCTAACAACACAACGGTGGCCTTGAGACACACCGGTCGTTCTCGATTAGCCAACTGAAAAGAATTAGGCAGGACAAAAACCTCTGGAGGTGGGAAGGAGTGGGGTGGGGGCGAGCTTGGCAGCTGAAAAATGAATGAATGAGCATGAATGTAGACATTAACCTCAAAGTGAAGGAATTTATGAAATGAGTCACATGGTCATAAATTCATTCCTCTGTGACACAGACTTTTTAGGAACTTTGCTTAATCTTTGTTCCACATGTGGTTTGCAGTGATGTCTAATGGGCCAAGTATCGTGCTTCATAATAACATTTCATCCATGATTCACACCCTGAATATGAAAACCCGGAAAGGGAGTAAGCTGTGTTTGCAGTCTCTCACCTGAACAAGTGACTCTAAAGGGGGTGAGGTTTTCTTTAGAAGCTGCATCATCATTTGAAAATAACTGCTAAACAACTCGCCCACAAATGTGCTAATTACTGAGACACCAAATAAACCAAAAATGGAAACAAAATGGGAGAGAGTTTTATCTAACAACATGACTGCTTTGAGTTTCATTCATTCATGGAGCCTTTAATCAAAGTCTTTAGATTTAATGGAGAACTATTCACAAAAGTGCCAGCTTGCTAATTGACAGACCAAAAATCAAATATTTAACCTGTGATTTTATTCACAGTGTCTAAGAATAGAATAATTAAAATGAGCTCAACCTTAAATATCTACAGTAGTGAAATGCAACACATTAATGCAGCTGAAGAAAATGAATTCACTAACATCAGATACAAGTAAAACACTAACACATTTTGCTTATAATGTTCACATGCTCGATTACTGATGTGTTTTCAGTCAGGATGGATTTTGTGTGAACTGAATTAATGACGGTTTTTATTTTGAACATTCGACCACATTGGATCCTGCAGCAGGTTTCTCGTCCAGACAACCCAGAGGAGAAGCTGCAGCCTGCAGATCAGCAGGTCAAAAGTAAATATTTCACACTTATAAACATAACAGCAAAAATACTTTATATGTGTCACTCCTCTGCAGGAACAACTTGTGTTGTAATGTTAACTGTATAAAAAATAGGCTTGTATTGAAACGTGAGGGAAAAGGGTTCTAAGACATTGTGTCAAAGCCCAGATTTTTTATATCACACATCCTTCACCTGTGTGATATAAAAAAAAGCCCCTGAACCATTTGTTTCTTCTCGTAATTCTTCTGGCCTCCTTCTGCATGCTTTGGGTGAAATGGAAAGTCAGTCCCATCCCACCTGTACCATAAGAGAGTTAATGCTGCGTGATACATATTTATAATATGTGTTTAATCTTGATGTGTCTAAGTTTTCCTATTTTGTCTCAGAAGCTTAAAACTAAAGAAAGAGTAAAATGTTCCACTCAACACTGGTCTAAAGATTTGATGGTAAAAGATGCTTCAGTTATAATTTTTATTTCTTGGCCTTGTTTGTCATTTGGAAACATGGCTGCTGTATTGTGGACCTGGCTTCTCTAAATTCATGATGTCCTTATTTATTGTAAAAGTGATAACAAGGATCAGACTATAACAAAAAGTAAAGCTAATAATCACCAATACGATTTGCAAATAATACTTTGTTGTATTTTCATGTTTCTGTGAGGCCGAGGACAAATTAATGTCGGAGAAAACGTCACAATAAATAAAAAATAGAAAAACGTTGTTGACCTCAACAGGCAGCAACAGCGGCAGCCAGCGGCCACGCAGTTAACTACACAAACCAAAGTAACACTAATAACAAATTCAGGTAATTATGGGGCAACGTATTTCATATAAAAAGTAAAACCATTTACTCCAGTAAACAGCCATGATAGCTGTGGACTGTTTGACACAGCTTGTTTGATTTGGACAAACTGACAATCAGTCACAGTAAACACACACACACACACACACACACATACACACACACGCACACACGCACAAACGGGAAATGAGCTGATAAACCTCCTTAAACAGGTATATTGTTTATAACCACCTCACCTCTGACTGACCTTGTTTTCCTATAAATAAGATCAACGGAACACCCACGCAGCCTTATTGCATTTTGATAAAATAACAAATAAAATCGAAATGAACTGCTTCATTCAAGGTGCAACACACAGCCAATAAACAGAGAGGAGGACAGCTATATTTATCCGCTCCGAGGGGGATTAAAAGTGCGACACTTTTGGCCTCTACCTGGAACACTTATATAAACTCTGACAGGAGATCAGCTGTGGGGTGAGACACCTGTACAGCCTGAGCCGGGAAACCCCATTTCCGTGACATCACAGCTCGAGCCTCTGAGAACCTGCGCGAAGTGTTTGAGAGCTGACTCGAGCCATGGCGCGGTGACGGCGCGCCTTTTACGCACCGGGGCGCGCGTAAACGACGGAAAAACGCGTTCCTTTTTCGGGAGCGTTTTCTCCGCTCGAGTCGATGCGGCCAGATTTGTGAATGAGACGAGCGGGTGCGGTTGGTTTGTCTCCCTCTGTCCGCCGCCGTGAGAGCTGTCTCGTCTAGCCGCCGTCAAACCCCTCCTCCGGGCTCCTCCGGGCTCCTCCTGACTCTGAAACCGAGCGCAGCCCGCCGTTCGCCAATGGGAAGGTGGAACAACAGGTAGGCGTCCTCCAGCTGCGTCCCTGCACTCAGTAGGTGCCCTTTTTTCTGGGAATCAAGTGGACCAGCCGCAACATGAGATCCTGCGGAGAGACCACCGGTGTCCGAACTTCTTTCAGTGGCTTCGGATTGGTCTGAAAGTGTTTTTTTTTGTGAGAATAGACGCGGATCTCTGGTGGATTTCGGGCTCTTTTGGCTGCTGATCACCGCAGACAGGCGCTGAGAGGTTTTCTGATTGATTAATTGGAGGGGACCCCTCTGAGTTGAAGGTAAGGTTGCTCGTTCTTTGCGCGCAACGTGATAAAGACGTGAACAAATCTGCACTCTGAGGTGTATTTGAAACGCTCTGCATTCGTGCATTTTTCTAATCTCAAATCAACAAACAGCGAAAAATTCTCCCCCCTTGTCATCTTGTGGTATCAGCTTGGTGTTGCATAATCCAAGAAGTGTAGCAATATCTTGACTATCCCAGCATGTGACTCACAACAATAACGCCTCCATCTCATTCTTATGTAAGTTTCTGGTCTGATTTAGATCCTGGATGTCCGTTCAGACCCACAGCCCTTCAAAAAAAAAAGTGTGTAGTAACAGCAGGAAGTGCAATAATTGTTCATCACTGAGGCTGCTTTACTTTTTGGCAGCAGATTTCAAAGTGTCTCCCTCCATGTCTCTCTGTCTGACAGGAGCACTCCACGATGAACCCTCTGCTGGCTCTAAATAAGGCTTTTCTGTCCTCACAGCTTCCATCTTGTCCTCGCTGCTGAACCCTCTCCGGGATAAAGAGAAGACACACTGAGACCCAGCTGATCCGAGGAGGTCAGACGCTCCCTGACCCAGATCCACCCGCGGGAGGACATGGAGGTCCTGCGGAGGTCCTCTGTGTTCGCTGCGGAGGTCCTGGATGTGTTTGACCGCTCCCTGACAGAGAAGGAGCTGGTGTCTCAGTCCAAAGCCTTGTGCAAAGACTACATACTGTCCAGACTCAACCAGAACGGACTGGGATGGTCCAAAACTGAACTCAACCTCTCTCCTTCGAATACAGCGCTCACCGAGGTGTCTTTGGTGCTTCTCTGTCTTGGTAAGAGAAACCTGGACCCACATTACTTCTTATATGATGTCTTATCGCAGCAGGTGTGCTCCATCGAAGCCGTGGTTGTTATTACAGTACTTTGAACCTCACATATTCAGGGGAGATAGTTGAGTCGACTTTTTAAGTATTTTGGAGCATTTTTGTGCTTATTTATACCTCGCATAAACAGTTTGGAGATGACAGGAAATGGGTCAGTGAGATGCAATGGAGGTCCTGGTCAGAAGACATCGTGGTTCATTCTGGGTGTCTTAACCTCCAGTTGCATTTTTCTATAGAAAGATATATATATAGATATACAATCACATTGTTAATCCGCTCTGTGTTTTTTCATTTGGGCCTCCATCTGAAAATACACTGAATGATGGGTGATGATGAACTATGTGCGCGGGTTGTTTCTCATGTTTATAAAAGCAGTACCTTATGGGAAGACAGGGCATTTAATTTAATATTAATATTTTCACTGTCTGGCAAAATAAAGAAATCTTTAAAAACAAATCCTCAGCAGGATTCAAATCTCTGCCAAAAACTGATCATGCTCAGCTTTCCATGAAATTCAACCTAAATATAGCAACGTGTTTTTAAGACATTCTCCTAAAAACTAGGGGCCCTCCTTGGTGGGGTGAATAAGTGTTACGACACACAATAGGACAAGAGAAGAAGGAGAAATTATCAGCTATAATCTTTAAAAGGCTTGTATTTGACACTTTGCAGAAGCTTGTCCTCTCTCTCTGCAATCTGGACATGAATCGATCAATTCAGTTCCTTCAGAGCGATCAGTAAAGTCTCATCCGTCTGTGTGACTTCAGCTTGTGTGACTGTGCGACAGTGATATGATCGCCGTTCCCCGGGTGTAAAAAGAAGAGTCGCTGCTTTCTAATCTACTTTTAGATAAAAGTAGGCTGAGCGCTGAGATGACTCAACAGAACTGGAAGAGATCATTGATACATGAAGCAGAGGACTGAGTAACGTGTTAGACCAGAGTCTTGATATGGTTTCCACGCACTGCCACACTCTGTATTTCAAGCCACGATGAGCCCAGGGCAAATGTTGAGTTAAAGAGAGACATGTTTTATTTTAACATCCTGACAGCTGAGTGACCCTTCACCAGCAGAACTGAGTAAATTGTTTGAATTGGTTGAATGGTTGAATTATGTGATGGTTTATTTTTTGTGTTTAGATAATCAGTTTAAACTGGATCTGTGTTTTCATTTCTGTCTCATTCATTCAGATTCACTCCGATCTTCCCAACAGACTTCTGATGCTTTTCTCTTTCTTTTTTTTTTTTTTTTTGGTCTGCTCTCTCTGTTACCTAGGTGACGAGCTGGAGTGTATACAGCCCAGCTTGTACAGGAACGTGGCGCGGCAGCTCAACATTTCTGTTGCCATGGAGAACATGGTTTCAGATGCCTTCATCGGCGTGGCAACAGAGATCTTCTCAACAGGTACGTGGCTGTTGCTGAAGGTGGGGGCAGTGATGATGCAGATGATGTATTGACACTTTGTGCAAACTGAAAATGTAGTCGTCAGGCCAGCACAGGAAATGATTTACACGTCCGCTGTGTCTTGTGGCTGCTTGTGAAGGCTGTTAGTGTGATTAAACAGGTGTGTCTCTGCAGTTTCCATCAGGCTCTTTTGGCTGAGAGGTGCTTTCAGTGAGAGTGAGTGGGTGGGAATTACATGTAGGTGGAGTGAGACTTCATCTAAAACACATAATTGCTCCTGTAACTCTCTGGAGTCACTAAGTTTAGACTCCAGTATTTCCTAAAAAGATCCCACCGATTAATCTGTGAGTGTTGGATAAACAGTGGATTAAAGTGAAATGTTCTTCTTTACTTTTTGCTTTTGAATTTAGGATTCATACTGTATTGGCCAATCAATACAGTAATACTGTCCTCTATCATTGCCTTTCATGTGTTATCTCCGCTTCATCTATATTTTACCACACAACTGTGGGGTTAGATATTGCTCATTTTCAGATCCATTTAGAGTTTTCCTGAAAGACATTTACAGACATCGTTGGTTGTTCTTAAATGTCACCAGGCCAGCAGACAGAATTCAAGGACAGCAGTGTCAGTCCAGCACTTCAGTTCAGACTGAAATATTCCAGTCGTTACCTGATGGGTTGAAATGAAACGGACATTCTTGGTCCCCAGAAGATGAAACCTACTGACTTTGGTGGTCCATCGATGCCTCCTGCATTGCCACATCAGTCTGTCACCCAGTACAGTACTTAAGATTTATACCTGCAGAACTGATAACACCAGCCTGAGCTGCACTTTGTTGTGTAGTGGAAATGAACTAATGTTAACATGCTAAAAACAGAACTAGAATGGTGAACATGGTAAACATGGTGAACATCATACCTGCCAACATGCTGACATTTAGCTTAAAGCTGTAAATCCTCGCAGGGATCCTGGCAATGCTGTAAATTGTTAGCCTGGGAAGAGTAAGGAGAGAGGTTTGTTCTGATGCATGATAAAAGTCTGAAAGATGTTAGAGATTCATCCCGATGTGCTGCAGTCTTTGAAAGGTGGTATATTTATGAATTCACCATAGAAGGAAACCACCTACCAACTATGCCCACTGCCTCAGAATAGCCACATGATGTCATATTCAAACCTGGATTGTTCTGAGTGAACTGTGAACATATATTGTAATGGTAGAAATAAAAGGTCTTAAAAAGTCTTGAGTTGGAGGCCCAGCTTGGTCTTTACTTGTCTTGAACAAGTGTCAAGGCCATTTTCAGATTGTGTGTCTTGACTGAGTCTTATTTGTTCTGGCTCTTAGAGTTGTTCTCCATTGTCTAAACAGATCTGCTTTATATGCTCTTCAAAGCAACACTGACATTTTGAAATATCCAAAAAAAGGAGCAACATCATGTCCTCTCAAAGACACAAGCCTTTGGGATAGATTAAATGGTCCGACCGCAGTGTGATGCTCAACTGAAATTCCGGGAAAGATCAAAAACGGACTTGGTTGATATGATTTTCGTGCCTGTGTTCTGGCAAAGCTTGTGCTTGTTTCAACGTCACAGGGGTGCAGTTTATGGAAACAGCGTGGGATTCCTCTTTTAAGAATAACAAACTGGCGAACCCAGGCTGCCCCAGCCTTCTGGGACGGGTTGAAACCTGAATATAAATAGATACGTCTATCTAAGTTTGTTTTTCCTGCTGTCTGGAATTTGTTTTATAACCACCTATTTATCTTTTTGTCATTCCTCATTGTGTCCCCAAGTGCTTGACATGAATCTAGAGAGCAGTAAAGAATGATCTGTCCAGTGAACAGATCGTAACCACATACTTTTTTTTTTTTTTTTTTGTGGAAGCAGTTTAGCGGCCATCCGTACTGTGGTCTCCCTCAGTAAAATCAACATGGCTCGCCTCTCCTTCATCTATCTTTGCCTGCCTCCCACTTCTGTTCTTTTTCTTTCCGCCCTACTCTCCTCCAGCTTTATCCCTGACAATCTTGTCTCTATTCTTGGCCCGCTTCTCAGTAGGGAGCGAGACGTGACGTACTCTGACAGCTTCCGTGGACAGTTATCTCATTTAAGCTCGCCCGCAGCTCGGTCCCCTTATAGCCACAGTCAGACGCTGCAGGTCAGCTCAGAGGAATCGTCATGACAAGGCAGGCAGGCCTAAGGAGGTTAATGCCATTAGGCCCTGAACTGCATCACCGGTGGTCATTATATCAATCCCTGCTGCCCTGGAAACTGTACCTGGAAATAGCCGTGTGCCCTTAATTATGTGGAATAACTGGAATGTTGGAAGCAGGAAAAAAAGTCATTCACTTCAGTTTTATAACACTTGGTCATCATTTTCCAAACCTGTTGATTTATGCCTTGTAGAAACTGCTCAGTTGTTCACTGACCTCCCAGCAGCAGACTCGCCCCACTTGGCGAGTGGCACAGTGAGACGTCTTATCAGCCACATTAACACAAATGCACTGGTTTGTTGACTCAAAGCTGGTATTTACAGTTTATTTCAGTGCAAGGTCCACCGACCGGCCCACAGTGTCAGGTCACAGAATACATAACAGACGTTGAGGAAAGAGGAACAGGAAAAGAGTGTTTATGCTGGGATAAATATTGGAGCTTTATCAATTCTGGTCCCGATGTTCTACCACCGTGCAGGCCTGAAGCTCATGTCATCATTTTTTTTTTTTTGCTTGTTACTCATCCAACAAAAATTATATCAGAAATGTCATATTTGCTAAAAAATCCTAAAGTGACATCTTCTCCTTCTCCCTCGCTGAAATACAGAGTCTACAAATCTACAAATTGTGTGTCTTCAGCTCGGTTGAAGAGGTTTTAAGA
>JAOXYL010000071.1:12085719-12098274 GCA_028564955.1 Terapon puta
TATATATATACACATATATATGTATATATATATATATATATCTATAATGCTAACTCACCTCTCTTTCATTTGATGTCCTTTATTCTCTCTCCCTGCAGCCTGAGGATATCAACTATGCATCCCAGATGCAGGTGTACAAGGACATCGGAGAGGAGATGCTGCTTCATGCCTTTGAAGGCTACAATGTGTGCATATTTGCATATGGTCAGACAGGAGCCGGCAAAAGCTACACCATGATGGGACGACAAGAGAAAGACCAGCAAGGAATTATACCTCTGGTAATGCAGCTGAGCATAGTATTGAACATAGTAAAACACATAATCCAAAAGAATGTGAATGTTCCCACTGACAAAGTATATATCTTAATTTCTTTCATCACTGTGAAAATAAATGCTTGTTTTTGCAGCTGTGTGAGGACCTTTTCACCAAGATCAATGACAGCAATAATGACAACAGCATGTCTTACTCTGTGGAGGTGAGTGATGTCAAACGCTGCCACTTTTCATGTGTGCTATTTGTTACTTTTCTCATATTTGGAGGCTTTTCTCACAAACTGACCTCAAACATCTAAAATGGAGTATCAGACTATTAAATTAAGTTATAATGTTTTAGGGCATACATTTTAGTTTTTCGTATCAATGAAAGGAAGCATAACCAATACTTCAGAAGGACAGCCAGTGTTGTAATTCTCTTATTGTATCATACAGTCAGAAGTGATTTCACTTGACTTATTGTCTTTTATTTCCACAGAAGCCACCAAAGTGGTAATGACAGCTGTTAATAACTCATAAAAACATTTTCACAACATAACTGGCCTTTGCCTCCTGCAGGTGAGTTACATGGAGATCTACTGTGAGCGCGTGCGTGACCTGCTGAATCCCAAGAACAAAGGAAACTTGCGCGTCAGAGAGCACCCTCTGATGGGACCCTATGTGGAAGACCTGTCCAAGTTGGCCGTCACCTCATACAACGACATCCAGGACCTGATGGACTCCGGAAACAAGGCCAGGTAACAGCACGGGACCAGCTGGTAGTGATGGACTTGCAGCGTCTGGTGGTGGATGGACAAAAAAATGAAATGTTGTTTCTTTTTAAATTTTTTTTAGGACTGTGGCTGCTACCAACATGAACGAGACCAGCAGCCGCTCCCACGCCGTCTTCAACATCATCTTCACACAGAAGAAACACGACATGGAGACGGACAACACGTCAGAAAAGGTTCTGACAACGACAATGCTTTTCTGCCTCTCAGACAAAGAAATCAATAAGGGGAATAGTTTTCTTAGTCTGATACTTGTTTCACCGCAGCATCCTCAGCGGGGACTTTATTACCTTTTATGACCTGAGTGGAGCCTGTCTGTGGTGCTGTTGGCGAATGTGCTCTTGTATTGATTGATAACCACGTGTGACGCTTTACTGCCAGTTCTCCCAGTGAAGATTCGGGTGAGACGTGTCAGCTGTGTTGGATTTTTCCACGCTTTTCATCTTATTCTGTAAATGTTTCGCATCGTCGCAGGTCAGCAAGATCAGCCTGGTGGACTTGGCTGGCAGTGAGAGAGCCGACTCAACCGGAGCTAAAGGAACCAGACTGAAGGTGAGACAAAGCTGCAGCTTGAACGTAATTTTTATGGTATTCCTACACACTGAGAGGATCGAAACACATTTAATGATAAGGATATTTTGAAAGCGCTGTTTTATAATGCATGGTTGGACAAATGCTTCATGAGACTGGTTTTTATTATATATATTTACAGGAAGGGGCAAACATCAACAAATCTCTAACTACACTGGGGAAAGTTATTTCTGCTCTCGCTGAAGTGGTATGTTTTATACACTCATCAAAAATATTTTATCACAAATTCTTATTTTATGCTGTCTATGTAACAAATGTTTGCATTTCTCTTCCAACTGTCAGGACTCAGCACCAAACAAGGTCAGTAATACCAACTCATAAATCCGAGCCAGCAAATTGACCACATTAAATATTGTTTCAATATATTTCTGCCGTCACTGGAGAAGAAATTGTGTTTTGTCTGTGTGCAGAACAAGAAAAAGAAGAAGGTGGAGAGTTTTATTCCCTACAGAGATTCAGTTCTGACTTGGCTGCTGAGGGAGAACTTGGGTAGGCACACGTTAATAAACATCAGTTTATACCACAATAAAATAAGTTCCTGTCTATAGTTTATACATTGTCTCATTTTCTGTCTTTCAGGAGGAAACTCTCGTACAGCCATGGTGGCCGCCCTCAGCCCTGCTGATATTAACTATGATGAGACTCTGAGTACCCTCCGGTGAGAGAAGAACAAACACTCTTTTTAAAGAAATCAGGAATACAATTTTATAGCTAATGTCACACTCACATCACAGATTCAACCTGTTGAATAAATGTTCTTTTTGGATTTTGTAGTATTTTTACTGCATACAGTTGCACATTACTGAGAAAAATGTAGCTCAGTAGAGACCTGCAGACCCGTCTTCTGTTTTTTTTTTTTTAACTTTTATACTTTGCAATTATTATGTAGCTTCTTGTTTAAGTAATTTCAGCAATAATTTTATCTCAGCAGACCTACAGCAGCATTTATTCTCATCTCTGGCTCACATTGCCATTAGCTTGTTGGCTTCATGACTTCCGTCCCTCCAGGTATGCCGATCGTGCCAAACAGATCCGCTGTAACGCCGTGATCAACGAGGACCCCAACAACCGTCTGGTGCGTGAGCTGAAAGAGGAGGTGGCTCGCCTCAAAGACCTGCTGTACGCACAGGGCCTGGGAGACATCATAGAGAGTGAGTGTGGCACGGGGAGACTAAAGCACACAAACAGGCACACACACACACACACACACACACAGACACAGGCACACACAGACCTGAGTTTAGACCGTCTCTGCAGTTTGTTTCTGTACATTTTAAAACAGAGGATTTAACTTGGAGTGTGGGTGTCTCTCACACTCATTCTCTTCTTCTCCTCTGTCCTATCAGCGTATCGCTGCACCGGCCCCGCCATCACTGGTTTGAAATGTGTGTATAACTCGAGCAAGCCTGCGCTTTGCAACTAATAGAAATAAATCCTGTGCCGGCCTTCCTTCCTTCCTCTGCCACACACAGACCAAACTAATGATCCCGACAGACTTTATGTGACATAATTCAGTAAAAGATACTTAAGTCCTACATAATTACTTAGAGCAACACAGAAATATTGTATGATGTCACTCTTCCTCTTTTCTCAGAATTTCAGCAAAATGGCCTCCTTTTTTCTTTCCATTAGTTCTGGTTTCCATGGTAACGTGTGCTTTTTGTGTGAAAAGCCCCAAACTCTTAATACTTTCATCCTCATAACACAATTTTAAATTGGCTGGGATTCTTTTCTCGCTGAAGCTTTGCACCGTGATCCCATTGTTGAATTGCGCGACTCTTTGTTTCTGTGAAAAAAGGAAAAGCAGACAGAGTCTCGCTTCTTACTGCATTTTGTCTTTCTTTTTATTTTTCTTTTTTAAATTATATTAGTGATATCATGGAAGAAAGGACTGGGAGGACGCCATTTTAGATATGCTGAGGAACTCTTTTCTTTGCATCCTGGTTCTCTGTGTGTGGAGCTAATTGAAGCTATGAGTCAGGTGCATCGCTGCCAAAGGCTGTGCTAAACAGTTTGAAGACATCAGGAGATGCAGCACATACAAAAAAAGTGCATTAGAGTCATGTTTATATTTTTCTTTCTCACAACATCCTCATGCTTGCGAGCTTGTTGAGTGTCTACGTGTAGTTCAGTGTCGGAGAAAAAAAACGACTATTTGGCATTTTGTGCTTGATGAATTTGAGTTGCTCTTTTCTCTCCGCCTGTGATGGCTTTGGTAAGCAAATGACCTCTTGCTTCTTCGATCCATTATTTGAGCTTTCTCTTCTTTTTTTTTTGTACTCCTCCCCGTTGTTCCCCCATTTTTTTTCCTTATTTGTTTCTCCGCGTGTTCTTCTCAATCCCCGGTGTCTCTCCTTAATTACCTGATGTCTGCTCCTACCTACCGTCCTTCCTTCCTTCCTTCCTTCCTTGCTCACCTCCATGCAACGCCTCTCTCTCTGGCAGACCTGTGCGATTACAAGAACTTTGTGAATAATCGCCAGGCTGTCAATCAAAGGGGTGATCTCTCCACAGTGACCAATGCCATGACAGGAATGAGTCCCTCCCCCTCACTCTCGGCCCTGTCCAGTCGTGCCGGCTCCATCAGCAACCTCCATGATCGCATCTTCAGCCCGGCCAGTGAGGAGGCCATTGAGAGGCTCAAGGTAGGAAGGATGATTGATAAGACAGAGGAAGGCTTCTTGATTAATAATCCCTATTTGACTGTATAGCATTTTTCAACGTGTGGCTTCATTTTTTTTCAACAGGAAACAGAGAAAATCATTGCAGAGCTCAATGAGACCTGGGAAGAAAAGCTGCGACGTACTGAGGCCATCCGCATGGATAGGTTGGTCAAAAATAACAATGCATTCAATCAATACCCTGTAAATTATACAGTATATTTTAAGCTTTTTAACTCCATCTAAGGGACTTTAATGTTCTTGGCGCAGTCTGAAGTTATGCCATACAGCAATAAGGCTAAACTATAGAATCAAATGAAATATAAAATAAAATGATCCCATAGGTATGCAGGAATTGAGTGTTAACATCTACGACCTCAAATCATACCTTTTAAGAACATGTTTGTAAAATCGCTAACTGTGTGGCTGCCTCCTGCAGAGAGGCCCTGCTGGCTGAGATGGGTGTTGCCATGAGAGAAGATGGAGGCACTGTGGGTGTCTTCTCCCCTAAAAAGGTAATTATCCCATATTAGTTTGATCTATTTTGATAATCTGTCTAAGCTTGCACAAAACTAAACCATGTTTTTCATCATTAGACACCTCATCTGGTGAATCTGAACGAAGACCCACTGATGTCAGAGTGTCTTCTGTACTACATCAAAGATGGCATCACCAAGTGAGTTTTTTTAAATGGATACTTAATCCAGATACTGTTGTGCTGTTTCTGACAATTTGTCTGAACTGGGTTATCTTATCTTCCCTCAGAGTTGGCCGTGAGAATGCCAAGACTCGCCAAGACATCGTTCTCAGCGGCCATTTTATTAAAGACGAACACTGCACCTTCAGCAGCACAACAGGCCCTCAGGGAGAAGGTAAAGGCTGCTGTCTCTGTTGTTTAAAGATTACAATGTTAAATAAATACAGTAACATATAGATTGAACAACATTTTATATACTTTTATTAAACAGGAATTGTCATCTTGGAGCCATGTGAGGAATCAGAGACGTACGTCAACGGGAAGAGAGTGACGTCTCCTACTGTTCTGCGATCTGGTACGTGTGACGCTGTGTATTATTTTTTAAAAAACAAACTCTTAACAGGTCTGCCCTCTATACCTTGAAAATGTGGCATAAAATCTTTAATTAAAATCAGAATTTATCATAACACAAGTTAAATCTTTAATTTTAATCTCTCAAAGCGTTTGTTCTTTAATGTCTGTCATGTTCATTGTTTTAGGAAACCGCATAATCATGGGAAAGAGCCACGTGTTTCGCTTCAACGACCCAGAGCAAGCTCGTCTGGAGCGAGAGAGGACGCCATGCGCTGAGACCCCGGTGGAGCCCGTCGACTGGGCCTTCGCTCAGAGAGAGCTGCTGGAGAAACAAGGCATCGACATGAAGCAGGAGATGGAGCAGAGGTGCGCGTGATAAGATGTTAAGCTGATGATGATTATTACATTATTATTGGCTTACATTTAATCGTGGTATTTTTTTAACATACGGTTCTGAATCCCTTTCAGGCTTCAGGAGCTCGAAGACCAGTACCGCAAAGAGAGAGAAGAAGCCAGTAACCTGCTAGAACAGCAGAGGCTGGTGAGTAAGAGCTCTGTTTGACACAGGAGATTACCATGTCAGATATCAGTGTTCGACATCCATTGTTCTCCCTCAGGACTATGAGAGTAAATTGGAGGCCCTTCAGAAACAAGTGGACTCTCGGTACCTGGAGTCCCCTGAGGAAGAGGAGGAGCCTGAAGAGGAAGGTGATACTGTCATTTTTAACTGTCACTGCCTCTTTGCACAATTACAATATTTTTGATCAAAATGCACTCACATATCACACGTGTGTTGCCCTCCAGTGCCGTGGACAGAGCGTGAGACCGAGTTGGCTCTGTGGGCGTTCAGAAAGTGGCGTTTTTACCAGTTCACCTCTCTCAGGGACCTGCTCTGGGGCAATGCCATTTTCCTCAAAGAGGCCAATGCCATCAGTGTGGAGCTGAAGAAGAAGGTGTTTGTAACTGTCAAATATGGTCCTTTTCAGCACTACAATATATGACATGTCACTTGTTTATTTTTTAGCTTGTTTCATATTTTTCTAAATAACATAATCCAACTTCCATGTACAGTGGCTTTTATTGTATTGGTTTGAAGATGACTCAGACCAAGCTTTTGTTGTAATCCCTTGATAATATCAAAATATCCTTCTTGCGCTTCTTGAGAATGATACTTTAGTTTTAAGCCAGACTGCATCATTTTAATGCAGTGCTGGTCCATGAGGAGTGCTGTCTTTAGTTTAGCCTGAAGTGCTGGTTATTAAGTGTCTGGACTCACTATAATTATTTAGTCCAGTGAGCCCTGCCTGTGGTCAAAATAAAACTTTATTGCCTCACATTTCACTCAGTTGTCAACCTCCAAACGATGTGTTATATTACATAAAAAGATCAAACTCATTCTTTTATTCCTAATAGTCCAGCTAAGACATCCCCCTTAAAGGTTTCACTGTGGCCCTTTTTTGTAATATTTCCAAGTCGCTGCTGTTGAAATCATTTAAGAATAGTTTAATCCTAACTTTATACTGCTGGACGATAGGAAACGAGCAGTCACTCATGTTTTATGTCTTGTGTCATCCACAGGTGCAGTTCCAGTTTGTCCTGTTAACGGACACACTCTACTCCCCTCTGCCTCCTGACCTGCTGCCCCCCAGCGTGGCCAAAGAGAGGGAGAGGCGGCCTTTCCCTCAAACCATCGTAGCTGTTGAGGTGCAGGATCAAAAGAACGGAGCCACACATTACTGGACTCTGGAGAAACTCAGGTTATTTTGTCACCAAGAAAACTGAATACATGGCTCAGTCTGTTTTGATCCATTAGCACACACGCTACAGACAGGAGGGCCCTTACTATTGTTTTTGTCCTGTTCTTACTGCCCCCTGCAGGCAGAGGCTGGACCTGATGAGAGAAATGTACGACCGTGCTGCCGAGCTCCCCAGCAGCGCCGTGGAGGACTGTGACCATGCTCTGACTGGAGGCGACCCCTTCTACGACCGCTTCCCCTGGTTCCGCCTGGTTGGCAGGTCCGGCAGCCACTATACAGTGACAGATGCTCTTCCTCACATCCTGGAGGCCTTATTGATTTAAGCCTGCACTTATATTGAATAATAAATGCTTCTGCCTAAAATCTCTTTCTCCCTCTGCTCAGGGCTTTTGTCTACCTGAGTAACCTGCTGTACCCGGTGCCCCTGGTGCATCGTGTGGCCATTGTCAGTGAGAAAGGCGAAGTTAAAGGCTTCCTCAGAGTGGCTGTGCAGGCCATCTCAGGTACAAATAAATTTGTTTAATCATGTCATAGTAGCTGTTGTTTCGTGTTATTTTGTAATGAGGAATGATTGCAGTTTTGGTTTATTGCCTTATCTGTGTCTTGTCTGTACCTTTCCTTGCTTCAGCTGATGAAGAGGCCCCTGATTATGGCTCTGGTGTGAGGCAGTCAGGCACCGCCAAGATCTCCTTTGAAGACAAACAGTTTGAGAAGGTACCAGAGATTTGTGCTTGCATGCTCTGGATGTGTCCTCTACAACCAGTTGATATGAGATGTAATGTTGATGGTCAGACATTTAAACGTTCGGCATAAATGGGATCCAAACAGATTTTTTTCTGACTTGATCCAGTTCCAGACTGAGTCGTGCCCTGGTGGTCTGTCGCACTCCAACACATCCCAGGAGGAGCTCCGAATTGTGGAGGGAGAAGGGCAGAATGCCGAGATAGGAATCTCTGCTGATGAAGTCAACAACAACACCTGTCCAGGTGAGGTGACGTCTGTGCAGCCCAGGAGTCTGTGAATCAGAAAACCTCCTCTATACGAGCCAGAATATGAGAGAGGATGATGGAGGAGCTCTCAGAAAAAAGTCCTAAGTCAGAAAATAACTGTCTTTTTAAGAACACAGTGTATGTTTCCAGTGAGATATATTTGTTAAAAAACAAGCAAAATCCCTCTTTGCGGCACCAATTGTTATTTGATATATTTCAAAGTTGACCCAACTGATGTTCATGGTGCTTAACTAAAAGGAGAACACTGTACATTACCAGATACATGTGTTTCTGTTCCATTTAGCTACCATAGAGGCTCCCAGAAGTCCTGCGAAGACTCCAGGCCTGGGTCTGGATCTACCGCTGGACCTCTCTCCAGAGAAAGCGCTCTCCCACCTGAAGATAGGCAGCACCTTCACGTTCAGAGTCACTGTCTTACAGGCCTCCAGCATCTCAGCCGAGTATGCTGACATCTTCTGCCAGTTCAAGTGAGTGTCTGTCTAATGTTTAATGTTTAATCACTAAACTGCAGATAAAGAGAAATAAGACTGAAATCAATAGATAGATATATTTTATTATTTACAACAACATGTATTAAAATGTCCACCAAGTGCTTTTTTAAGGAGCAAAGGGAACTCATACTTTATAACAACTTCACTCTTTTCAGCTTCATCCACCGCCATGATGAAGCTTTCTCCACTGAGCCGCTGAAGAACACGGGCAGAGGACCACCACTGGGCTTTTACCACGTTCAAAATGTAAACACCAAACAGAACAGTCAAACCCATTATTAACAAATATTACTGATTACAATATTTTTACGAGTCTCTTCGAATATTTTCTTATCTGATAGTTACGTATTTGAATTTCCTCCGATCGTTGTCAGATCACAGTGGAGGTGACAAAGTCCTTCGTGGAGTACATCAAGACTCAGCCCATCGTCTTTGAGGTGTTCGGGCACTATCAGAAACAGCCCTTCCCTCCGCTCTGCAAAGACCTGATCAGGTCAGAAACAAATTTGACCTTTAATCTTCATCAGCTTATAACTAATTATTCAGAGTTATATTTAGATATGAAGAAAGTTTCCTCGTGTTAATTTAATAGCTTTTTTGTCCTTTAGTCCGCTGAGACCTTCTAGGAGGCAGTTCCCCAGAGTGATGCCCTTATCCAAACCAGGTGAGCGGTGACGCTTAATGTACCCGAGATCATATCAAAAGTTGTCATTTATTCATGGTCTTTATCAGTTCAGTTTAGTAAAGTCATGCTCTCTCTGCGACCATTAATCTGTTATTCTCTTCTGTCCTGCAGTTCCAGCCACAAAGCTCAGCACTCTGACTCGCTCCACCGCAGGACCGTGTCACGCCAAATACGACCTCATGGTCTTCTTTGAGATCTGTGAACTGGAAGCTAACGGAGAGTGAGTTTGTTTTCACTATGACGCCACAACCTGAGGCACATAATAAATCAGAAGCACTTTTTACTTCAGTTTCTGCAGTGGAGAATGAATGTGTTGTTCATTTCTCTGTTTTTAGTTACATCCCAGCTGTCGTTGACCACAGAGGGGGGATGCCTTGCCACGGCACATTCCTCTTACATCAGGTCCGTCACACCATACATATTACATATCACATTTGGATATTTATCTGCTGGAACTAGAGTAACAACCTGGTTTATCTCCTATCTTTCCCTTTCAACTCTGCAGGGCATTCAGAGGAGGATCACAGTCACCATCGCCCATGAAACAGGAAATGATTTTGAGTGGAAAGAGGTGAAGGAGCTGGTTATTGGTGAGTGAGGGTTTAAGTGGATCTAAAACCTAGATTTGAATGAATCTATAGTGAAAGACAGTTTTAAAAGCACAGTTTTTCTCTCATCATGACTTGACGTTGTCTTCAGGCCGTATTCGAAACACTCCCGAGGCCGATGAGACCATCATAGACCCCAACATCCTTTCCCTCAACATTCTGTCCTCTGGATACTTCTGGCCGAAACACAACGACAAGTATGACTTCTACCCAGATTTTTTATTTACTAAATGTTTAATTTAGCAATAACTAACTGATATTCAAGAAGAGTCTCCTCTTTTTATTCGATTCCAGACCTTTGTCATGCAGACAGATCGGCTGCTTTTATAACAACAACATTGCTTCAATGTGCCTTTTATAATCATATTATTTGGCTTCAATTTCAGTTTGCATGGATATATATGATTTGCTGAGTTCAAACTTTTAACAGCTGCAGTTAAAAGTTTCTAACTCGTGTCCTGTTTCTCTTTATCCTTTGTTAATGGCAGCGTCTCCTTGGGAGTTGATCATAGGTATAAATTACAGTCATTTTTATCTTTTTCAATCATTATTTCTGATAACAAATTACTCATTTGCTCTGAGGCTTTTCATCAGATTCACTCTTTTTCCTCTTTGAAATGAATGCAGATAGATGATAACGTTTTTGTCTGTCGTGCTCCAGAACTTTCTACCGATTTGAGGCGGCATGGGACAGCTCCATGCACAACTCTTTACTTCTGAACAGAGTCACTCCCTACGGCGAGAAGATCTACATCACCCTCTCAGCGTATCTCGAGGTATGAGAAATGCGGTATTCAAGAACCACAGAAATCTGCCACGTTACACCATCCAGGCATTTTGCTGCACTTATGAAAATATTCTAATTTGTTAACGTCTCATATATTTAACCTAGATGGAGAACTGCACTCAACCAACAGTGATCACCAAAGACTTCTGCATGGTATTTTATTCTCGTGATGCTAAGCTGCCGGCCTCTCGCTCCATCAGAAACCTCTTCAGTACTGGCTGCCTCAGGCCCTCTGAGAGGTAACGATTCTAGACAAAACTACCTCTTTGTCTATGAAATGTTTTGAATTGAAACAAAAATGTTTGTCTCTCCTTTTCAGTAACCGTGTTACAGGAGTGTATGAAATCACCCTTTGCCATGTAGCCGACAATGGTAGTCCAGGTAAGACTGAGATGAGAGAACATAATCAAAAATAACAAAAGCTTTTTCTCTTCACCTAGAAGCTCTGTATGAATTTATTGTGATTCACTGCACAGAACTTTTTTTCTTTTTCTTCTTATTCTTCAGGCATGCAGCGCCGTCGTAGGCGCGTCCTGGACACCTCGGTGGCGTACGTCCGAGGAGAGGAGAACCTGGCTGGATGGAGGCCTCGCAGTGACAGCCTGATCCTGGATCACCAGTGGGAGCTGGAGAAGCTCAGTTTACTGCAGGAGGTCAGTTTGTAGACTCAAGTGGTTTCTAAGAAAGGTGATACCCAGATTATAATCCCTGCAACTTTGAAATGTCACCGGCCCAGATCAAACACCCCTTGACCCTCTCTGGACCACAACTGTTGGAAGTAAAAGTTCATCTGCTGGTGCTTTTAGGTGGAGAAGACCCGGCACTACCTGCTGCTGAGGGAGAAGCTGGAGGCGACTCTGCAGGCGGGGCAGGACGCGCTCTACAAGAGCAGCGAAATCAGTGATTTTGCCAAGAGCCCCGTCCTCAGCTATAGTCCCGGCAGCAGCCCTGCTCTCGACAGCCCCAACCAGAGGCAGAGGGAGCTGGCTGCCAAGGTGACTGCCGCTCTTTGAGGCCTCCAGAGCTTTTGTCTCAACTTCACTTTTTTGATGTTTTGTTTCAACATAATCTAAAAAGAATCTGTCCCTTCCTTCTCTCCAGTGTCTGCGTCTGCTGATGCACACCTTCAACAGGGAGTACAGCCAGGTGAGCAGCAGTGCCAGTGAGAGCAAGGTGAGCCCCAGCTTAGGCCCTCTAACCCGGCCCGTTAATCCTTCTGAATCTTTAGCGTTTACCTCCACAAAATATTTAAGCCCCCAACCACTTTCTTCCATTATCATTTATTATTTAATTGTTTTTCAGCACATATTCCTGTTTTATTTGAACATTTTTCATTCATTTTCCTTATCTAAATTTATAGCCGTTCAGAAGACCTGTGCAAGTTAAACTTTTGTCATACTAAAGACTCAGGTCTACTGCTTTACATTCTCTCCATGCATTCATATTTCATACCTTAAAATAATTCAGTTTCCCCTCCTTTTTCACTTAGCCTCCTCCCACATTGTCCCTCTTCTTTAGACCCTGCAAGGCTTCCACTAACCCGATGTTAATCCTGCATGTCCTCTTTAACGTGTTAACCAGCGAGGGGCTCTTAGATAATGAGGATTTGAATTATAATGATACAGAGATGGTTCTTCAGTACATTGCAAGAAAATGGCAAATTGTCTGATTGAATATTTTTGTGAATGCATGTCTGTGTTTGTACGTGCTTAATTGTTCGCTGGTATGTTTTGTCTGTATCTGTATCTGTCCCTCTTGTCTTTGTGTGTGTGTGTGTGTGTGTGTGTGTGTGTGGTTGTGTGTGTGTGTGTGTTTTAGCTCTCTGAGATGTCGGCGTCACTAATGAGAGATTCCTCTTCGTCCGGACTGAGCA
>JAOXYL010000071.1:12098374-12112529 GCA_028564955.1 Terapon puta
GAGTATAAAGTACAGTACATATTTTGAGTTTAAAGTCGTACAATGAAAATGCAATGTGAACCTGTAAGTGTGCTCACTGATTACAAAGACATTTTTATTTGTTGTGAATTGGTAAGAATAGTTAGTCAGATGAGCAGCCATGGGCATAGTGCTTCTTGTTTAGTTAAAGTGTGGTCATGTTATGAACATGTTATTCATGTTGTGTAGACATACTGAACCCAGTTCAGGAGCTTCCACACCAGATCTGGACCCGTACAGCCCAGTGGACAGAAAGAAAGCTCTCAGAGGATGCACTTTTGTTCCCGACATACAGGAGATTCGTGTCAGGTCAGAACTCACACACAAGTTTTTATTTGTAATCTCGACTGTTCTCATATAGGGAACAAGCATCATTTAAAAAAAGGTTGTGGTCAAGTTTTTTCATTTTGTCTTAATGTTTGTATTCCTCTTATCATACACAGTCCCATTGTATCAAAGAAAGGCTACCTGCATTTCCTGGAGCCTCACACCAGCGGCTGGGTGAAACGTTACGTGGTGGTGCGCAGACCCTACGTCTACTTGTACCGCAGCGAGAGGGACAGCGTGGAGAGAGCCGTCATAAACCTGTCGTCTGCGAAGGTGGAATACAGTGAAGACAAGCAGACTTTGCTACGGGTACGACTGCAGTTCAGTTAAATGAAACAACAGATTTTTAGATGACTGAAGAAATAAATTGCAGATTAGGTAACCTTTGGGTATTTCCTGTCTGCAGACTCCTAATACATTTGCCGTGTGCACCGAGCATCGTGGGATCCTGCTGCAGGCCACCAATGACAAAGAGATGCATGACTGGCTGTACGCTTTTAACCCTCTCTTAGCCGGCACCATCAGGTAAGTGGTGGAGAAACTGTAAGGATCATCATGGAAAATTGTTTTACTAGTATAATGGGGTTTTTTTTAAATGTCTAAGTGTAAATAATGAGAATGCTTTCTGGAAAAGGTCATTTTGGGGAATTACTGTGGATTTCTAAATAAGGCATTACCACAACTGCAGTCCAAATATTTACAAGTTACTATTTTTGTTATCTCACCGCTTCTCTCTCCATCTTCGATCTCCTTAGGTCAAAGCTCTCCCGGAGAAAGTCGGTGCAGTCGGTCCCATCCGCTCAGAGGATGTGAGAGGCAACAAGCGAACAAAACAATACAATCTAAAAGCTCCACTCACCATCCTTCTCTAATGAACATAGACCATATAAACAAACTTATACATACAACCTTTAAATAAGCCTCCATGTGATGCCCGCCCCGATCCTAAACGTCACTCGATCGCTCATCCCCGAAATCCAACAAAACCGCCCTTTTCTCTGTTTTTGCAGTCGCCACCTCAAAATCCTGCATGGTGTGCCCCCTCCTGACCTTTAGAAGAAACATAAGACAAACTAACCACCCAAACCCATTGATTAACTTAACCTCTGCTGGGCATTGGGACTAGTTTTTACTCATGTAGAAATCTGTCATCTGTGAAGCTACCAGTTCTCTAGTATACGGTCAGTCCCTCCTTCTTTCATAGTACCTAAAATAAGTCCTAGTTTTAAATCAGCCATTCATGTATTCTGAAGTAATGCCATCAGGTGAGGGGGGGAAATGAAAAGACGAACTCGTAAGTGCAGGGATGATAGCTCCACATGCATCCGTCATATACTGTACATTACCTCAGTTTGGATTGGCTTGGTGCTCTACAGCATAGAGTATTTATTTCACTGCAGAGGTTTCAGATAGCAAACAACATTAGTAGCATGAGGGATTAGTTAGGACAGAAGGGTAAGTTGTTGTCCATGAGTAATCCATTATCAGGAGAGATAACTTGTGTCCTTGCCTCATCTCAGTATCTTATAGGTTTTTTTATGTCTTGCTATCATAAGTTCTCCGCACTGTTTTTTATCAGTGACAGAACCAATGACCAGTTTTGTTGCATGGCACTTTATTGTCTTTATTGAGTTAATGTATCATTTACTCAGTTGTTTTAACCAAAGCATTATTTTCTTGTTTGAATTGTTTCAAATCATTGTCCACTGTGCAGTTAGCTTTAGCAGAGGGTGTTAAAGGAGTAGTTCACCATTTTTTTGGAAACACACTTTTTTGCTTTCTTGCCAAGAGTTAGATGAGAAGATCAATACCACTCTGTATGGTAAATATAAAGTTAGCTCAGCATAAAGACTATAAGCAGAGAGGAACAGCTAGCCTGGCTCTGTCCAAAGGTAATAAAATCCAGCAGTTCTGAAGTTCACTAATAACACTGACGTTAAACACTGATTGGTCAAAGAGTCGTCTTGTTTCTTGAAACTTATTGTTTAAAACCCACATGTCAACGGAGACCACTTTATGGAGTCCTGATGAGCAAGCACAGACACATATAACACATTAGTGCATATGTTGCTCCATGTGCTGGTGTATCTATGTTCATTACTATGTTCCCCTGAGCTGAGAATCCCGCCTACACTGGGGGGTGCTATGTGAGGTGGAAAGTAGAAAAAAGTGGAGTTGAGCGAACCATCCAGGTAAAGACGCAGCCGCTGTCCCTGAGCTGATGTGTAGTGCTGAGTTTCCCTCGCTCAGGGAACACTGGTTATGTGCATAACCTCCACATGTAACTTTTGGCAAGAAAGCTAACAGGAGTTGAACTATTTCCAATTTAATCAACCACATGTGAATTGACCTAAGATTTTAAATACACCAGTAGAATAACTGTACAGTATGTGGGTAATTTTTACTTTGATCAAGAAAGCACTTACTCTGTCTGCTATAGGCCAGCAGAGGCGCTACATTTAAAATGTTTTCTATTTGCGTCTTGTCTAGTAGCTAAATGGAAAGTTGTAATTGACCATGGACCTGTAATCTGTTGAAGGCAGTTGCTTTGAATGGGCAAGATCATTGTCCATGCACCAGATAGTGCCTCCCTTTCTTCACCACTTTTTTCTTCACCCCTTCCGTCATCTTTGTCTTTGACATCAGCACTAAAGTTAGTTCCATGTTTCCAGGATTAAGCTTTTATGTAGACCTAAAGTAGATGCTATGGATCCTTTTTTACATGGATGATCAATGTCAATGTTTTGGAGAGTGAATATTATCAATAATGCTTATATAGTATGTTGGTATCGCCTGTAACAGTACAGTACGGCATATAACTCATTACCACTGACTGTAAATGTTGCATTTAAAAGCAATCCCCCCTCTTAGCTTTTATACTGTAGCTGCTAAATATTTGACAGCCTGATGCTCGTGTCAGAAACCAGTACAGTACGATTAGTTTGGTGTTGTTATGACTTTTATGTCCAGGGTTGGTTTCTTGTTGCTTTTATCTGCTGTCTGTTATTTTTTCCTTATACCAAGATGACCCCAAAAGTTTATTTGAAATCAACCTTATCAGTAGAAGAAGAGTAACAATATTGTCTTTGCAAGAATATTTAAGTTTTTATATTTAAAGAGATATTATCTGTATACGCTTTTGTTCATCTCTGTCAAAGACATGGTCAGCCAACCATTTTGTCTTTCCCATTTCCCTCTTAATTTATGTATTTATCAGTGGTTATGACCTACAATCAGTAAACAGAAAGTATTCAGGACTCTGTATGCCACAGGCTAACCAACCTGTTTAGCAACACAGCCTAATACTTCATAATATATCCAAAATAGACTAATACAAAGGTTGTATTTTATATTTCAAGGTCTGGTGCTGCTCGGACCCCCTTATTTTTAAAATAATATATGTGTATATTCTGTTAGCAAATAAATAAATGTAATATCTCATTTATTTGTGGTCTGGTATCTGGTGGTCATCTTGGTATAATGGACTTTTTTGTTTGTAAAAATAGATATATACTATATGTTGTCTGCTGGAACAGAGGAAAGTTTTATTTGTAAAAAAAAAAAAAAAGGAATGGATTATGTTCTTAAAATATATTGCACTCATGCACAAAGCATCTTTATTTACTATTATTTCTTATCATAATGTTTTAAGAATGTATGGATAAGACTGGTTTGTCTTTATTACACCCCTATCCTGAAATGAGGAGAGGATTGGATTCTGAAACTGTGCCGTTTTTGCTTTAGCAATCAAACAAACAACAATACTGCAGCAATTTGCATTGATTTACATTTAGTTTATAAATGGCAGATGACTTGCAATGCTTCCAGCCCTTACAGTTCGAGGGTATCATGTTTTAAAAAACACACACACACTTTGTGAGACTGTTTTAGTGCACTGGCCGATAATTGTGGAAAGGTAAATGAGTTGATTATTTTATATTTGGCTGCTTTTTAACTGTCATAGCTCTGGATCAAAGCATGCAGGTCCACTTATCTTCTGCTGTAATCTGTCCCTCTCTCCTGCCTCACCGCTTGCTAATGATAACAGCCCCTTCCCCCCAAGTGCTGCTTGTAAAGTATTGTCATTCATGATCCTTGTAATGACTAACTGGAAACCTTCCTCTTGGGTCTGTCTTGTATATAAATGGAGATTTTCTGTGTTGGGTCTGATCACACAGATGATATTAACTCTCTCTTCCTCTGTATACCATGATGAATAAGAATAACTGGCCTGCTGCTCCGCCAAGAGTCACCTCAGAGTTAGGACTGCAGATTGTGGATCAGTTTTGCACCTTTCACCTCCGTGTGGATGAGGTGGTCACCCTGGACTGGGGAAATGATCCTGAATCTGCTCCCTTAGTCTGAGCTGCTTGACGGAGGCAGAAAAAAAACAGGTCCCAGCCTGTGATCAAGTCTTAATCTCAGTGCTCACGTTTATCTTTTGAGTGTTCTGGAGTTCTTTCTCATGTCTGTGGACACGTAACAAAAGTTGTCAAGAAAAAAATAAGGCGAATAAATAAATGAGTGTTGAAACTTATGCATCTAACATCTTTGTGTGACATGTTTGGCTGTTATCAGTTTTTGATTTTGATCATGGTATGTATTTGCCTTTCTGTCCATGTTACGGTACATGTTTGCAGTTCTACTGTGCACAATATCTATCGTCCTGTGAGACTGCTGTTTTGATTATATTGTCCCAGTGACTCTCTAAAGCGCAGATATACCTGATGATGATTTAAGAAAAAAGGCAATCAAACAGGAATATAATAGTCTGTAAGTATGTTTGTCATAATATATGCATAATATGTGTAAAATGTGTAATTACAAAAAATGACTATAATTTCATTTTTCATGGAAGAAAACTTCAACTTCAGAATTCTGATTCTCCTTTCAAGCCTTCCTGCTACGAAAACATGATTGTCCAACATAATATTGAATTCAGTCTTACTGTCACTTATACCCTTTTAATTTGGATCTCACCTTAAAATGGTGGGTTGACATTATCTGGCCTGTTGCTAATAGTTGAACAAGAAGATTGATATCATTCTTACAGGTGTCACGTCATACATGCAGAAGGTTAAAACAGTAAGCTATGTTGGCTTAGCATAAGAACAGGAAACAGGGAAAGGTAGTCTGGCTAAATTCACATACCGGCACCTCTAAGACTATCTAGTTAACATATGACATCCTAGTCAAAAACACACTGTGCTTGGCCAAGAAATAGCCTCAGGCCTTTGTTAATTGACTTTTCAGAATATGCAGCCAACTAATTAACTAAAGCTAATTTAACTTATTTGTGGTAAAACAAAAATCAAAATTCAAAGCAGAGTATTTTTATATTTTAAAAACATTTGTGGAGGCCGATCTCCTCATATAAGAGCCTTTATAAATATACAAAATAAAGTTAAAGTCTGTTACATTCAGAGGCACAAAAACTTCCTAATACATTTTTTCCTGAGTCGGTGTCACCACTTCTGCAGCACATCGTGTTTCACTGATGATGTCCAGTGCCGAAATAACTGTTTGTGCTTTGCCAAATCTCATCAGGTTCACCATGTAAAGAGAGAAAAGGAAATGTGATGAAAAAAAACAAGACAGTGGTTCTCCTGACAGATCAACCGAATAAATGGGAAACACAACATAATGCTCATCTCATGTGTGTTACATAACAGTTTGTGCTTTTGCTCAAGGTGGACACATGTGCAAGTCTGTGTGAGACTGTTCCTCTGCGATTGTGCAGCCCTCCATTATTGATTATGTGCTCACCGTGTACTCAGCTGCAGCAGCGGGGCCAGTCAGACTAATCCCTTAATAAAAGAGACAGAAATACTGGGCTTGACACAAAGGCCCCGGACTGAGTGAGGGGCAGCCACCTCCCATGAGGTGCTGAGGTTACAGCAGACTATTGATGAACAATAAGTTTGGTAACATTACTGTAGGTCTTTTCTATGTAATGGATGTTGAATATTTTACCATGTGTTGTGTTTCTCCATATCCTAGCTCTTACTATGGCTGCACTGTAGGTGCACAGTATTAGACAGCTTAGACAAAATTTTAACATAAGAATGAATTAGCACCATAACAAAAAATGTATGCAAAGACTTCATTCTTGTGCCAATACAAAGAAGGAAATAAAAATACATACTAATCATACACATATACTATACCTATATAACATATACTAACTTTTGCTATCAGTAGCAAAAGTTAGGCGTGCTTGGTTAACAGTGAAATAAAAGCAAGAAAAATAAGTCAACAAATCACAAAAAAAAAAACTGTTATAAAATGAGTAGATGAATGATGTGCGTTAATATTTGCTTGATCGCAGATTTGACAAAATGGTGGATGTAACGACGTTAGCTATTGAGTGCTATTGAACTGAGCCAGTAGGGGTTGCTATAGCAACAGGAGTAAAACTAACTGCTGGTGGCAGATGGATTAACATACTTCATGATAAATATCTCCATGTTGCTCTGAAGCCAAATCTCTGCATTGCCACAAGTCAATAATTCATACAGCAGCAAGCAGTAGTCAAGCAGCCGTGGCTGTAGTGTGGCTGTCATCTTGTGTCATAAGTGTGAACACAACACGCACTTCTGAGCATGAGGAGGTGTTCAAGTACACCCACACACCCCAACCCCACAGACTGACAGTATGTTGTCTCCTACATACGTTCACAGAGCTATTGTTCTATACTTCTAGGTGCAGGTCACCCAATCCCACTTCTTTAATTATGCACGCTAAGAAGGCCCCCCATCTGAGGTTCTGGTCCAGGTGATGCTGCTCCTTGGTCTTACTGTTCATTGGCTGCTCCAGAGTAAAGAGACACGAGCTTCTGGACTGCTCTGCACTATTATTTATCTTTTTACTATTACTATTACATTTTTAATAGTTTTTTTTAAATCTCCTGGCATCGATCTGCCTTCGCATCATTGATGAACCCACTGTTTCTGGATCATATTGTGAGTACTGCATGTATACTGTAAGCATTTAGATAATGATGACTGGAGAATATATAATGAATAAACAACTTGGACACCTGGAACCAAAGGTGGAAATGTGATGTCCTGGCATTGACACATAGAAAAACAACATCTTAAATTTGTGTTAAGCAGTTTGTTTGTTGTTTTTATTTCATTTTAAAATAAAATGTACATGGTTATGTATATTGTATGCTAGACTGGTGACATTTCAGTGCAAGCTGTATTTAAACCAGCAAAGTTTAATTTAGATCAAATAAAATTTCTTTGTGAGTTTTGAGTTTCCTTGGAAACAACATAAGAGAAATAATATATATATTTTTTTATTTTGGTTGCAAATATATCAAAAACCATTGAAAGTAATAAATGGAAAAGCACTGGATTGGTTGAAGCACTGCTTATATAATAATACAGTATTTACATAATTATATTAAAAAAATATATTGCAAGCTTTTCCTGGTAGGAAGATAGATGATACATATAGGTAATATTGCATCTTTCATAACTTATATAACATATATTCTGCATAAAGCATTTACAGAGCTACTACTAACAAGGCAACCGGCATGTTGTGCTGCATTTTGGGAGAAATGTTGTAATTGTCCGTGTAGTATTTAGGCTATTGGATGGCCTGGCTCTTGTGAAGAAACAATGTGAATCAGTAAGGTTACCTGAAGCAGGATATCAAGTCTCTCCAAACTCCAACACACTTTCTATTGCGCTCTGTGTGGGCTTACGCTACCTTCGCTGACTGGAGTCCTGTTTCACCACGTCTTGTTTTTGTTCCAAGTACTACGAGCGGCGGCCTTTGTTCTTTGCAGAGAACATGTGTGTGAGAGTGTACATAAGAGAAAGTGTGTGTTTGTGTGCACGTTTGATGCCTTGTGTCATGTTTCTCTCCTGGAGCGGTCTTTGCTTTTGTCTTTTTCTCTCTGCATATCACTCTATCTAGTTGTTGTCACTTTATATTGTTGTTATTCTTGTTGTCATTTTCAGGATGAAGAGCTCCTGCTGCTGCTTTAAAACTCCAGACTGTGAATAAACAGAGCCAACATGGAGAACAGCAAGGTGACCAATTATCAGCACAGAATTGAAATAACAGAAATAACTTTAACCTATCAAAGATTAGTCGAGATGGCCGATCATCAATATCATCAGTGACATGTGTGCTTTCCGGGTTATACATAAAACTAAAAGCAGGCCTCAGCCCTGCAGTGTAGCATGACAAAAAAGAAAATGGGAATCAGAGAAAAACAAGATTATCCTCTGGGTTGACTGCACATTTCCTGTTATGATGGTAAACATCTGAACAAGAAATGCTTCTAAAAGACCAAGACCAAAAAGACTTTATTTAATTAAAATGAATATCAGCACAATTAGATATGTAGGATGATTTAATATTTTCATTCATCACTGAGTTTTCTATACTGCAAACAATGAACAATGTGGGTGCATTACATTAGTACATTAGCATATAAATAAAAACACTTTGCACACACACACACACAAAATAGTATTTAGGGTAAGTGGGACGTTGAATTGTTCCTTTAAGCACAACTCACCCCTTCTGTATGTGTGTGTCCCCAGCAGCCAGTGAAAGAGGTGCTCCCCCTGCCTCGCCACCCGTCTCCACCCCCTGTGACCTCTTCCTCTCTGACCCCTGCTGCCACTTTGAGGAAACACACCACAGGCTCCATCCAGCATGTGCAGGTGGCCTCCTCAGGTGATTAACAGAGAGGCCACATATTTGCATTTCATTCACATTATAATTTATGAATCCGACTGCAATCATTATATCCTGCAGGAACACATCTCTTGGAGCCTTTAACAGTGTGTTGATGACAAACTGTCTATTAATTTATTTCTCATATGATTACATATGTACTAGAAATACACTTTTAATACCAAATCAACTACCTGAATCAGTGAGGCAACAATAATTACACTATTTAAAAACACATGAGGAAAGAGTATTTTACATACAGCTGGCAATTTAAAAAAGATAAATAGAAATAGTGATTAATTTTAAAACTGTTCCATTGGCCTTTCTTCTGTATCTGTAACAGTGGTGACATCGTTCAACCATCTGAAGCCTCCAGAGAGAGATCTCACCCTGATGTCCCACATGAAGTCTATTAAGTCTCTGAGGCACGCTGGCTTCACTGCAGTCTTCACTGGACAAACAGTAAGGATGGATGAAGAATCATTGTATTGTATATGGTTAAAATATTTGATGATGTGGTGTTTGTTCTCTAAAAAAACATCTTAATATGGAATACAACTGTGTAAGTTGGTTGAGAACTCTCATGCTGCTTTTTTAATCCTTCCAGTTTACTTAATTTAAATGTGAAGCTCAAAGCTAAGCTAGGATTGGGCAAACGCCGTTCAGGTTAGGTGGTTAGCAAACAGTGAATCAGACCACTCCTCAGTTTTTAGTTGGGTGGAGCTTAAATATGCTGTGATCAATTTGAGGTCACCGGACGTCATCCGAAAATAGGAATGAAGGAGGAATAGGAGGTGCTTCGAAGCCTGTCAAGTGCAGTTCAGACACACCTAAACAAAAGGCCTGGCCAGGCAAAGAAAGTGACTGTCTCTGTCATTGTTGGACACTGACAGAAGCTTGACAGCGAGGAGATGTTTGAGGAGATACCAATCGTCGATGTGATCCTTGCTGACATCGACTCCCTTGTGCCCACTCATGATGAAGCCGGCCGCCCTATAGCAGAGTGGAAACGGCAGGTGATGGTGCGACAGCTGCAGGTCAGGCTGCAGGATGAGGAAGAACAGAGGAGACAGGTACTCTGCCTTTGGACTGTAAGAGCCATATGTCAGTCTGTAGTGTTATATGTAAGTGTACGTACATGCAACACAAATCTCTGTTCTCAGTCATATTTGTAGGAGAACACATATGACCAAAGAGTAAGTGTCTGTAAATGTCCTACTAGTGATCAAATGCATAATTTCAAAAGCATATAAACTGTATTGGTCTTTTTATCTAAACATGATTTTCAAAGATAATTTTGTCAATGGAATATTTCAGCATTTTGGCAAATGCATTTATTTGTTTTCTTGCCAAGAGTTAGATGAGAAGACTGATACCACTCGTATATCTGTCTGTTCAATTTGAAGCCACATCCAGCAGCTGCTTAGCTTGGCTTAGCAGGAAGATTGTAAACAAAGGAAAATGGCTTGACTGGCTGTGTCCACGGGTGACTAAATCAGCCTCCTAGCACCTATAAAGATCAGTATTTCACAAATTACATGTTCTTTGTATCATGAGCATGTAGCGGGGAGTAAAAATGGTACATATGTGTTAAAGGACTGTTTCTTGATCAGGGGCAGTAATTTCCAATGTCACAATAATGACACAACTTCAGGAAGCCAGTTCTTTCGACGAAATAGCCTAGCACATAACATAATGAAACACTGCAATGTCTCTTCTCATCCAATGCTTGTTTAAGTTCCCCAAATGTTCATTTATTTAAAATCTCTCAAGATTGTTTACTAAAATCTCTTCATCCATCTAACAGGACATGATGCATGGTTACACACCAGTGGACGGCTGGAAGTACTCTCAGACCCACAATGCCGTCTTGGGGCCCTTTGGTGAACTCCTAACAGAGGATGACCTGGTGTACCTGCAGCAGCAGATCGAGAGTGTTTCGCTGCAGAAGCGCTGCCAGGCCTATGAGCTTGAGCTGACCAGGCTGACGGAGGAGCTGAGGTCGATTTTACCTGATCCAATTGTGAACATCTCCCTTAACAAAGAGGTCCTTCAGCAGATGGACACAGAGGGGAAAATGCAGCTGACTTTGCCAGTGTGGTGCAGCCGTGTCTCAGAGATTGTTAAGAGTATGTCCCTGCTGGTGGGTAATCTGACCCAAACCACAGAAGACGGGGGAATAGTGGAGGGCATGATGGAAGATATGAAGGGTTTGCAGGGGGTAAGGGACGGTTTAGGAATTGATTTAGGCCAGGGATTGGCAGAGCCCCTCCAAGAGATGGTACCGACACATGGCGAGACCTTTGGTGGATGTAGGATTCCTCACATCGGGATGGCATCAGCATTTAGCCATCGCCTTGAGACTAACAGCTACAGCAGAGCACGGAGGGAGAGGGTGGAGAGGGAGATCCAGCAGTCTGGGGTGTCGGTCAGAAACCTCAGATCTAACTTTGAAGGTCAAATTGGTGGTATTTATCCCTTCGCTGGGGTTCTGAAAGGAGACCAGGTAGCATTCTGCGCTTCAAGAGTAAACAACCAGAACACCAGCGCAGGGCTCAGCTGTGAGGTGAGTCACTGTGATTCTCCCAAAAAAATACCTGTAATGGAGACTACCAGCCTAAGGAAGGAGCGCATAGTGGTGCTGTTCCTGAGCCACTGGAAGAAATCTGCATATGCTATTTCAGTGAGAGCAGCGAGGCAGAGACAGGGACAGGAAGCAGTGTCAGGGAGAGTGATGGGATCATCGCCCCCACAGAAAATCACCTCCATGTTTCAGTTCTGCCAACAACGAGGCGCCGTGGACAAGATGCTCGGCTCCTGGAGGAATAAGCTAGAACTCAAAGATGCACAAAAGTCCTGTTTGTCCTCCTCTGACTCATCACAAAATCCACCACCTCGAGAGACCTACTCCCCAGAGCAATTCCTGCCAGATGTGGATGGTGTCCCAGTGAGCCATGACAGCTTGACCCTTGACCTCTTCATGCTGGGATACTTCCACATCTTAGAGCAGGACTTGTCGCCCGAGGAGAGGAAGATGAGGCACCTTCTCTGCTTCGAAGTCTTTGACCATGTCGGCAATTTCACCTGGGAGACGGTGAGGGACTTCCACAAGGCCGTTCTGCAGGAGATCCAGGCCGGGAAGCGGCAGTGGAGCGATGGCTTTGAGGACATCAAAACCCACTTCTTTGGGGACTCGAGACCATGCCGCTGTCCATCACCGTCGTCGCTGTTGTCAGATTCCAGGCTTGTGCCCAAGGTGATAGTTCAAACTGCAACTCCAGATGAGTGCGGCAGCGACACGGACTTCTCCTGTTTCAACAATGAAGACATTTGCAGATACATTGACCGTAGCTTTGCCTTCTGGAAAGAGAAGGAGGCAGAGCTGTTTGACTTTGAACGTTAAGGTTCAAAGTTTAATTGCACATTTTTGTACAATTAAACCCTGGTGTATTTTTTTGGCAAAATGATGGGAGATTAATAAAATTCTGTTGAGAATGCATTAGTGATTGATTTATAAAATGTCCATTTGAAATTGTCTTATGTATGACAAAGAAAGCTCCAAACTGCACATTTCAGACGCTGAAACAAGTTTATTTTTTGGGGGGAAGAGGGCCAAAACAATTCATCAAATATCACACTAGTAGAAGTAAAAGTACGACGTAGGCCTTGCAACAACAAACACTTATCAATACATCTTTATTTAAAGTATACAACTACTATTACTCCCAGCCTATCTTTCATTGACATTTATGTAACAGCAATCCATATCTTTATTAGCTTATATCCGAGGCATTAAAAAAAAAAAAAAAAAAAAAAAAAACTTTCTGGTCCTATAGAAAGGTGAGGTCGCGCATGCGCAGAGTCTCCCTGAATTGACAGAAGGATGCTGAGCTGCATTCCCATCATTCTGTGAGGAGAGGAGGATCCCCCTGCGCACCTACGACGGAGGAGACGCCGAGCGCCCCGAACACAGAAAAACCGCCCCAGCTGAGCCCTTTTTCTCTGCAGCCATGTCCGCCGGAGGAGATTTGGGGAACCCCCTGAGGAAATTTAAACTCGTGTTTTTGGGCGAGCAGAGCGGTGAGTCAGGGCTTGGGGTGGGGAGCTTTTTTTCTTGCCCCCCCCCACCCCTCAACCCCCCCCCTCTCCTCCTTAATGCCAAACGTGCGCATATTGTCGAAGGCCACGTATGTAATCCGCGATGATTTCTCTGAAAGTTTTGTGCTGAATGCGGAGGGTGAGCCGCCTCGGTTTCACCCTCAAGGATGCGACGCCCATGTAGGTCTCCACGGCACAGTGTGTGAGAATCTGATTATGCGAGGATGGGGATGAAGAAATGATAAAAAAAATTTTTTTTTAAATGATGGGGAGGAAAAAAAAACCCATGCATATAAACTGCGGCGTCGTGATGAGTGTCTTTCTCCGAGGGTCGCTTTGGTTGCCGCAGATGGTCACAATTCGCCTCCGAGCGGCCGACGTGAATCGGGATGTTTTGATGTGCTGCAGTGACCGACAAATATGCTCAGCCTCTTTTCACATCGCTCATTTCTAACGCGAACAATCCTTTTTTTTTTACCCCGCTACATGACAGCATCCAACGTGTACCCCCCTTCATCCCCCCACTTACCCACCCATCACTCGTGTGTGTGTGTGTGTTTTTCCCCTCTTAATAGAGAGGATAATAAACAGTCCCCCCCATGTGTCAGTTCGGGACACACCCTAGGCTGGCGATGTCTGTAGCATCTCCAAACCTCGCAGTCTCCGCTTCGGTCCCATAAATAATCCAATTTAAAAAAAAAAAAAAGAACATGACAGCGCCACGACGTTATACTATTTATTCAGTAATGCTCGTCTGTTCAGGGCGGTGTACGATGGCTGCGTGTGTGATTTGATGTGATGGCACAAATTCGGGAGGTGCTGATGATCGATGATGGTCGAGGCTGCCCGGGTACGTGTTCAGACAGGAGACACCCTGAGTGGCAGCAGAGGAGCACATTTGCCGTGAAATACAGCAGCACACCACGCACGATTGGGCCTAATATGACAGCAGCCTGACTGGTGTTTGCGTTGCAATGTGATGCTCCTGTGTGTGTGTGTGTGTGTGTGT
>JAOXYL010000071.1:12112629-12125032 GCA_028564955.1 Terapon puta
TGTGTGTGTGTGTGTGTGTGTGTTTGTGTGTTGCATGTCTATGAAGGCTGTGTGTCGACTACAAGCCTCCCTGTGTTGTTTGTGTGGCCTGCACTGCATAGTTGCTGTCCACGGTGCTGAATGGAGGCCTGGCGTGGCCACTGCCCATGGCTGGCTTAAAAAAAAAAAAACTACTGCTGTCTCTGCATGAGGGCCCGGGGCCTGCTGGAGAGGTCCAGTCCTCGCCCAGGTAAAGATCGGATGTAAAATGGTGCTAGAGATGGTGGTAAATACAGATCCAGCTCACTGGGCTCACTTTGATCGTCGGGGAAGTCGCAATCCAGCTGTTAAATGTCTGATGTGTTTTGTATTTGAGTATTTGAGGACGGCCTTGTTAGCATAGAAATCATCTTCATCATATTAAAAGAAAGACTAGGAAATAAAAGAGGCAGCAAGAAAGAGTCCATTCATCAATTAGTTGGTTGTAAGAAATCGAACTTACAGCTATTTTTCTATCTTGATTAATTAATCTTTATATCTATAAGGACCTGTATAGCATGGAGCATTGCCACGTGCTACAGCATTTATAACCTAAGGTGGTCAGGGATGCTCTTCCCTTTATAAAATAAACAAACCTCATCAAGGAAACATTAGAGACAGGACAAAACATAAATATAAATATACTCACACCTGCAAAAAATACATACATAGCTAAAAGATATATGCAAATAACAGCACATAACATATGACTTAACAAGGGAATATATACAAAACTTCACAAAATGCATGAATTAAAGAAATATATATAAGAAATAACCATGCCCAATCTCAAAACTAAATTTAACAAGAAAACATACTAGACAACACAACACAGATACTTATACAGTTAATGATAATGAAAGTAATTTGATAATGGATTGATCCTTCAGATCCTTTAATTTAAGACAAACTGTCAAATATTTAGAGGGTGCAGCATCTCCGATGTGAGGACATGCATTTTGTCTCCTCTGTGTATCATTGTAAACTCAATATCTTTTGGGGCTAAATGACACACTTGAACTTGGACTTTCACAATTTGCATCTCATAAACTAAATGATTCATCGACAAAGTGACTGACAGATCATTTGGTAATAAAACAGATTTTATTTGTCACAATCCCCCAAATGTTTTATTAGTTATTATCACATTATTGAGATTTCTTTCTTATTGGTTTGATAGTAAGAACATTTGAAGTGTGAAAACTGGTGGAAAACCTTTCATGCTTTTACTGAATTAGTGTCAAATACTAATTTCACTTTAAGTTCATTTTATGTCCTTTAAATCTCCATTTAAGTACTGATATTTCTCTTTAGATCAGAAAATGCAGAATACTAAGTGTGGTTAACACTTGGTGACAATGAAATGTCTTCTCTGCAGGAAAAACAAAATGGATGAATTTCAGGTTATTCCTTGATTGATTATCACAGGTGTTACTATGAGAAGAAAAACCCGGTGATACTTTTGAAGATTTTTTTTAACTTTTTGTTGTGAGGAAAGTTATGGAGCTGACTAATCAGGCAGGTGTCAGTCTGAGGTAGATGCAATGGCTTATGTTGTTTTTCTTTTAATCATTTCTAATCTTTCTTTATGTCATAATATAGAAATTGTGCAGATTTATTTCTTCACTCTAACTGTCGACTTCGTTGTTGGATTAATGGTCATGGTTACAGTGGCAGCTGTAGGATGGTGGATCGCCCATTCTTCACTGTCATTTTCTGTCATTTCATCACATGAAGGAACATAATGGTTGCCCATTTTCATTTCATCATGTTGACATTATTCGGGAAATCGTATATTTCTCATTCTTCCTGATTCTCTTTTGCACTAACAGTTAAAATCCTCGTCTGTTCTCTGTTCCAGTGGGGAAAACATCTCTCATCACTAGATTCATGTATGACAGCTTCGACAACACATATCAGGTGAGACGTGCACCAGATCTAGAACCATAAAGATCAGACAAAATGATATAGATGATACATAATATGATGAACAAATTCACCATGTGTGGTTAAAATAAGTCTCCTCTGGTTAAATAGTGACTGATTAAGAACTGAATTATTCTAGTGAAAGCTTTTTGGCCAAACATGTCCGTCGATAAAAACATTGCAATGAAGGTCCATGTAATTCAAGTTTGCATAATTGTCCTTATTTGAATGCTGTCAGGTCAGTAAACCAAAAGTAAAGGCTGTTAAGAAGAGAATACAGATTATTCTCTCTATTTCTTTCCATAGATGTTAGATACATAACAAGTCTGAATCATTGAGCCCTGAGGCCGATACAAATGAAATTAGTTTTTCAGTCTGATTCAATTTTGGTGCTTATTGGCTTTTTTCTTTTTTTACTTAACAGCTTTTTGTATTTTCCCTAATTTAAACGCCAGTACGACTGCTAGGAACAACAGATGGTGCAGAGCGACATTTAACCTATAAAGTCTGGGTGACACTCATTTTTCTCCCTCATGTGTCCTTTCTCTCCCACAGGCCACCATTGGAATAGATTTCCTATCAAAGACGATGTACCTGGAAGACCGAACAGTAGGAAGCTTTGATTGTCATTATAAAATTCACGTACAGACACGCATGTAAAGATGAATCAGTGTATTTCTACTTGTGTCATTTTTTGCCAGTCAACATCCTAAGTAAGAAATGTCCCACTTTCCACTCTGGTTTCACTAATCCTTGATTTGATTTGCTTAATTACTGCTCTCTTCACAGACTAACGTGATTATCCTGAGGTTATTTCTGCTAGTAACAGCTTTGGTGTGTTGGCTTTTCTAGCCCTAAGAAGCCAAAGCCTTTCCCATGGATCATCTACTTTAGCTCGTATTAATACCATTTCTTTGTAAGGATATTATACACTGTCCGCCTGCACACATGCTGATACTGACTTTATCCCTTGGGGTGTGCACATACAAGGTCTTCCATGTAGTCTGTGTGTAGTATGATGTTGAAGCAGCTGCTGAAGGTGTGTATGTCTCTGTGTGTAAACGCAGGTAAGGCTGCAGCTGTGGGATACTGCTGGACAGGAGCGTTTCAGGAGCCTCATCCCCAGCTATATCCGAGACTCTACAGTAGCTGTGGTTGTCTATGACATCACAAGTGAGCAGAGTATTTCTCTCTGAAATACATAAAAGTATATTACACAAGGACCGCTCAGTACCATACTGGAGTTTAATGCATGACAGACTGGATTTAAATAAGATTCTGGTGTCCACAGATGTGAACTCATTCCAGCAGACCTGCAAATGGATTGATGATGTCAGGACAGAGAGAGGAAGTGATGTCATTATCATGCTAGTTGGCAACAAAACAGATCTGGAGGAGAAGAGGTGAGTTTGTCAGATCTGGTTCATCATCTGCGTCATTTTTTAAGCAGTTCATGTAGCCTCTCATACATATGTTTTGATTAATGAGCATCCTGTTAAAAGCAACATGTCAGCTCTGAATAAATCAGCCTTTGACGTCACAGTCTGGTCTGATTTTCCTGCAGGCAAATCATGATTGAGGAAGGAGAGCAGAGAGCCAAAGAGCTGAACGTCATGTTCATCGAGACCAGTGCCAAGACAGGCTGCAATGTCAAACAGGTGATCCCTGCTGTTTCACCATATTTCGCAGCATTTTGGGCATCAGTTGCTCTCAGCTTCTCTGCGTCCCTCCAAGCCAACCGAGTCGCCAACGTAAATGAAAAAGATGCATTTGTGTAAATATGCAGAAGGGTGTGGTGGATAGAGTGTGCACATCCAACACAAGTGGGTGCAGGGCAAAAGTAGGAGATGTACACTGAACATTTTAAGCTCCACAAAACAGTACTGGAATGTAAGTGTATTACATTTACTCAAGTACTGAAAATATGAGGTAATTGTACTTAAATATTTCCATTTCATATAACGTTATACTTCTAGTCATATTACATATGTTATATTGACACATTTTACTTTTTACTTAACTACATTTATCTGACAACTTCAGTTTTTATTTTACAAATGAAGGATTTACATTAAAAAATGATGGCACCCTTAGAAAGTATAATTCCTAATCATACTTTAATAGGATAGTATTTACTTCATAGATAAAATATTCCCCACCATCATCATCATAAATTTAATAATGCACATGACCTGCACATCTTCATGAGGCAAACATCTGTGCCAACACGTACGTAAACAAAACATGACCGCTCCATCATTAAGGGCTGTTGTCTATAACGTCAAATGTGATCAATCTTTCCATATTTTCAACCTTCCTACTCTTGCTGTCCTCTCTGCTTCTTATGTCCACATGTGCTGATCTCTAACTCTCCCCTCCTTTCCTCTCCTCTTCCCACCTTCCCTTCCCCTCCTAGCTGTTTCGTCGGGTTGCAGCCGCCCTACCTGGAATGGAAAGCTTGGACGATGCAAATCCTGAAGGCAGTATCCTTTACAGTCACTGTGACTCACTGTGCCGCAAGCCAAACAGCCAAGAAAATAGGCAGCTTATTTTTAATCTCTTAGTGGTTGTTGGCGCTAGTACAAATAGACCGCACAGCCTACTGTCTACTGAGGCATCGGCCATTAAAACCTTTTTTTTTTCAGCTTAATAGAAAGGAAATGCACAGAGCCAAGAAGGTAGTGTGGAGGTGCGGGTATAGCACCACATAGTGGTTGTCTGGGAACTGACATCCACTGAGGACGTGTGATGGAGGACTGCTTTAGGAAGGTGAGGGACTGATTGAGGAGAGAGAAACTTAATGAGATATGGAAGTGTAATTTAAATAAAGAATCTTATATTTTCTGTTTGACTGAAAATCATAGTTGAACTATTTAGCTATATAGATATTTAGGAAATAAGAATATCGACTGAATACCTGGGTATATGTACAAGGAAAGAAAACACAGGGTAAGGGATTAAAAGAGTAACAACAGTGTGTTTAAGGGAGATTAGACATAAATTGCACTGTACAACACATCAATACTATGAGCAATGTTGTTTATTAGGCTCATCGGGTTCATTAAGTTGTGACTATGAAATGTGATTTTAGATTATAGTAATATACTGCCAAACGGGACATGCACAATGAAAGTCAATATATAAGATTATGAATATAATTTCCCAATTAATATTGATTAGTTTTATTGGTTGTGGTCTGCAATTTAATTGTCATTGCCTTTTTTTCTGTGACATATTAGGTCATGATATTAAACTTTTCCTTAACCGGACAATTCCCAGTGATCGACATCAAGCTGGACAAACCAGCAGAGCCGACTGTCCCCGAGGGCGGGTGCTCATGTTAATGCAGAGCTGAAACCGGACAGCTCCCTTCACACCATAGGCTTGTTGTGTTGCTTACTACTGGTTAGCTTCCAGTTGACTTCTCTAATTGGATATAGGATGCGGGCCTTGTATCTGATTGGACAAATCAAATGTTATCTTTCAGTCTTGTTCAGTTGTAAAATATTGTATACTTTGTCAATATGTAAGTGACTGGAGGAGAAATGGGAAAAAGAAAACAAAAACAACAAAAAAAAGACAAACAAACGTTGAAATGAAAACAAATAAAAAACAGTTTTGGAAAACCGAACACGGAGAAAAATGGGGACAACCAACGGAATTCTTTTCGCTGTTATGTTTTGTATTTTTTATATATAAAAAGGGAAAGCACCAAAAATGATGCCTAAACATCGAAGGAGAAATAGTGGGGGGGTCGGCCATTTTTCTAGATGGCCGTACACGTCTGAATGTCTGCAGCACGCATGCATGCTGATCTGATCTTTGACCTTTGACCTTTGGCCTGCCCTCCAGGGTCTCCGCACTCTGGGAGGAGGTTGACTATCTTAGAATGTTTTATAGCATCTCTCTATAGCATCTCATGACAAAATGTATCTCATTTGATATTCCCACAAGAGTCAACTTCCGGTAGGTTCACCTAACAGTAGCTGTGAAAATGTGGCACTCTATCTCTCTATGGGTTTAACTTTTATAGAACAAACTGTACTGTGGTTAAAAAAAAAGAAGTAATAAAAAGACAACTTACTATCACAACTCCCCTTCCCTTCAACCACTCCTCTCCTTGTCCTCCTGTCCTCAAGTCCTCTCTCCTTCCAGTCTCCCCATGCCTCCATCCCGGTAATACACATATAATGATCCACTGTAATGCACTGCACTGTATATAATAATGTAATATGTATGTTGTGAACGTCCCTCTGTAGAAGTGGTCCTTGTTCACCAGTATGAATAATGTAATAATGTTTAATGATTAATAAATTACAGATTAAAGGGCTTCACTCTCCTAACCATCCACATTTACCTGGTAGCAAAATGGTCTACTCTATTCAATGTTATCCCAGATTTTATCTCCAGTTTTGTCGATTTAACACACGAAATACAACAAAATCAGCAAAGGGAAATAGACAAGGACAGGTTTTTGATATATTTACTGCAATTCAATCACAGCTAAATCTGTTTATTTTAGGATCATACATCTGTAGTGAACCAGATTATTTCAGCATACTTACGACCTGCTAGATACAATGAATGTTATTTTTTACTTTGACACAGCCATTATTAAACTGACACACTGACCAAAGACAGATGGATAATAAACACAAATGATCTTTGGGTCAGAATCTGCTGTCGGGCTCACTCCAACCTATTCTGTGTGTTTCCCATTTGTAGGGCTGTATATTACAACCATTTTTATTTTGATGTTTTTCTGGTCCACAACGTACAGCTTACAGATCGTGAGACGTTTGCCGAATTTGACAAAAAGTGTATTGGATCTGAAATGCAGACAACACCTTTAAGTGATGCTCTGGCTAACAATTAGCTTTAACTGACATGTAATGACGTCTAAGTTATGCATTATTTAGATTTGTGCCTTTATATCATGCTGAAGCGTTTATGTCTTATGAAAACTTTAGCTTTGACAAGTCTTCTCACAGAGGTGTAAGAAAATAATGGAAAAGGAAAAAGGTTTCATCGTCATTGTAACACATGTCAGACTGAGCCTTCTGAGTTTCTGTTGGTAGATAATGAATTATAGCAATAGTCATCCATATTACCAAAATGTTTTAACAGAAAAACGCCTTAAGGTAGAAAATCAATCTCGAAACACTCTTTTTCGATGAGATTTTTAACTTAATGCTTTATTCAGGAGGAAAAAAATTATACAGTGACAACAACTGAGAAAAATTTGCCTGAGAGCATAGCAATCGACCAGCCATCCATTCAGTCTCTTAATGAATTGACTGTTCACAGTGTTCATTTTCTCCTGTCTGCTGCGTTAATGCTGAGCTGCCTGCGGTGACTCAGTGTCTGAAAACCTGATAGTTAAGGGGAAGTTCAGGTGGAAAGAACCTTTTAAGAAGGAAACTGCCTCCGTGACGTGACAGCCGCTCTCGCTCAGCTTTCCTGATGTGAGAGGACAGGTATTCCCCTAAATGGACAACATGTCATTCGATCCCCCTGAGGGTCAGCAGGGCAGACAGAGACAGTTAATGCTGTTAGTGGACTCTGTAAAGGCAAGAGGTCAAGACTTCGCTCAAAGCATCAAACCCTCAATTTAGAGTTTTTGAAACTATCAGCACATAGGAACAGTGGCTTTGATCATAAGATATAAGATATATATATTTATATACAGATCAGAAGACTGGGTTTTATGAAGAGAGACATGAAGGATGGATGATTTAAGATGTCACCCATATCAGTCGGCATGGAACGATGCACCTGTACAATAGGACACACCTCCTCCATCCAAAATACCTTTGGTGTGATCTCCTCTCACGTCTGGGTCACTTTGGCTCTCATTTAAACGCAAAGCAGATCATGTCCAGAGTCGAAGCCTTTAGGGACAGAAATCTTTGCTCCCTGCTGAGGGAGTTGCGGACCGATATTGCCATGGCTGTAGATGACCCTTTCCCCCTTGTGTATGGTTTGGCGGACAAAAACATCATCACTGACCAGCTACTGAAGGTAAAATATAGATTGGAAATGTCAGTTTTCACTTGTTTTCCATTTGAATTACAAGATTTTAATACACTGAAAACTTACCGAAAAGTGAGGCAATACAATTAATTACCCACCTGTTGTGCACAAAGGGATTCAAATGAATTAAGTGGGATTAAAGAATTTCATTGCCAATGATTTCTGATGTAAATTGTTGTGTAATGACAATAAATTCATGAAATCTTGAAATTCTTTCTCATCTGATTGTTATGTCGCTTATCTCCATGTCATCCTGAGCTCCGATCTTTGTTTGCAGGAATATGTTTCACTCAAACTGCAGATCCCTGTTTTCACAGGACACTCTGGAGAAGGAGGGCAGAGAAGGGATCCACAAGGCCATGTACTCGCTCCTGTCCTGGGTCTTGGAGCAGAGCAGGTCCACCACCCAGGCTTTTTGGAGCAACTTGTCCAAAGACTACAACTTGGACAGCTACCCCAAGCTGCGGACACTGCTCACTAACCTGCACTCGAGTATGTAATGGTCGATGGAATATTTGTCTACTTAATCATTCAAGATTGACTGAGCTGTTTTCTTTAGGACCCGAGTACTGTCCATTATGTCATCCTTATACTTCTGTATGTAATCTCTTATTCGATTGATTTTATAGACACGTTGATCAGAACAAACCTGGTATTAAACCCAACTCATATCAGTGCACTTTGAGCTCAAGAACAGTCAGAGATTTCATTTCAAAATAAGGTTTCCGTTATTTCAAATAGGTCACAGTTTCTGGACCGTCAAGACATAATTCAGAATGATTTGGATTTTGACTTTAGTGGTTATGATTTTTGTCTTTGCTGACATTTTGTTGACAGGACAGGATGCTGCAGCATCAAGAAGTGAGAAGAGATCTTCTGGAGGCCACAGAACATCTCACATCAAGAAGAGGAGCCACGAGGACAGAGAGGCAAACGCACACAATCAACATCCGCAGTATCAGGCCAAGACAAGCGATGGGCCAGGTTTTTAATTTCCCATAATACATCTCTGCCTTCACACAGTATCACTGTTGCCACAGCAGCCTCGATGAGAAACAAAAGAAAACACAGCAGCCAAAAACAAATTATATTCAAAATGATAATAAAGAGACTGTGGGAATCTGTGAAAATAAAAGCATGATTAATCTCCTAGTGATTATCACTTTGGTATGTTTTCTCCAGGGGGTAAAGTGAAGCTATACAGAGTGAAGAACGAAGCTCCAGTCCCACTTCTAACATCTGGAAATAGTAATTACAAAGCAGTCATTATTTAAAATATGCAGACACTGTTTTAATACTACAGAGACATTTAACCTTTGTTCTCCTACAGGTGTCCAAACCATGTCCTCCTCAGTCCAGAGACCTATCACCCTGCCCTCCTCCTCCTCCTCCTCCTCTGTGTCTTCCTCCTCTTCCTCCTCCTCCTCCTCTTCTGCCTCCTCAGCTGAAGCCAGAGAGAAGATCCACATCAAACAGATGTTTTCCCCAGATGGTAAGCCACACTCATGATCGCAAATATCAATTAAACTGTGTTTCTCTTTCCTTTAAAAGTCTTTTTTGTTCAATAGGGAGTGCCAAAAAGTGCATTAAAGTTGGTGGGGAGTTTTACTCTTGTGCTCAGCCAGAGGAGACCAATGGACCGTCCAAGTCCGAAGCTGCTAAGGACACGTTTCACCACCAGGGGGAGACAACCAGAGACCTGGTAGAGGATCCACTCAGTCACAATTACCCATCTTTCCACTTGAACCCTTGCTTTTGTGTCTTATATATGATATATTCTTATATTCGTTCTGCACCTTTGAAGGTTCACTATAACGATGATGAGTGCGCAGTGTGCAAAGATGGGGGGGAGCTGATTTGTTGTGATGGCTGTCCTCAAGCTTTTCACCTGGCCTGCCTGGATCCTCCACTCACATCCATACCAAGGTGAAAAATGCAATGGTGCAAGACTTCAATACATTTCTACCAGTGGTGGAGTGTAACTGAGTACATTTTCCCCCGTAGTAAACAGTGTTAACATTAGTCACCAGTTACTTTGCAGATTCAGATAACTCAGATGACTAAATTATGATAAACTATACGTACACAATGTAATACAACTAGCCCCACCTTTACCAGTTGCAATAAAAGTGATGCTTACTGACGTAATAATAATTGGATTGATAATAACAATCAAGTAACACTTAATTCTGACACTCTTCCACTTAACCTAAGGTCTGAACACATGACCTTTCTTGTATCAAACTATTTCCACACTGTAGCCTATATAAGTGGAAGATCTGAGCACTTCCTTTGTCTGTGAGTGTATTTTTATTTGATATATTATCCTGTGTGATTTTTTCAGCTGTTTCTCTAATAAGGCGGTTTCACATAAAGCTTTTAATCTGCAGTGGCCCTTGGCAGTGTGAGTGGTGCTGTGGCAACAGAGTGAAAAGAGAGAACGATCAACTACCTGTTCAAGTATGTATAAGAGGGAGGTTTATGTAGACTGTTTTTTTTATTTCAATACTTTCATTTTATTTTGCTGAGATACATTTAATGTCCAAACAATGTACTGTGACTACTGTATCAGCTAACACAGTTTAGATAAAACCCCATGGAGCTGAAAACTGAGCCCACACGGACCCCAACAATGGCCTCCACCCAAATATGTAATACGATTCACCTACAAAGCAAATAATGTTATTCTGCCAACGTGTAATGATCATAATTGTTTATATCACAGCCACTCATTGCCCAGACAAAGCAAACAAACACGAGCTCCAGTAACTCCATCATAGATGTCTCCTTCTTCTCCTCGCTGTCATCCTCGTCTCTCGCCAGTGTCACCACGGCCTCTGTGAACGGGCCCAGTGGCAGAAACACGGTAACGACTTAACGTGTCATCTAGTGAATAACAGCTTTGCTTTTAGTCCCTCTTCTAATTTTGCGTTTTGTACTTTTGTGTCACTGCTCCTGTTTGCTAAACTACCCAAAACGTGCTCAGTGCTCAGGTGGAGAGCTGCTCAGGGTGAGGGAGGTGTGTGGTGTTTGTCATCTCGCCGGAGGAGACCTGATTCACTGCCTCCAGTGTTTGAGAAGTTTCCACACACACTGCCACTTCTCCAAGTAAGACCCCCGTTCCTCCTCAGCTCTTCTCTGGCTGTATTGCAGTAGGCTCATGATGAGACTTCAGGAGACTACAGACTTCCCACAAGCTTGACAAATCCTGATCTCAGGCTCAGTCTGATCAGAGCATGAGTGCGAACATACGTTTCTACTGACAGAGCTTCCTGTGGATTCCTGTTTATGTTGGTATTGATCGACCATGAGCATTACGGGTGTGTGCTTACGCTGATCATTATCTAGCTAATGGTGACTAATGGATCATAAGTGGACAGCCGAGGCAGGGTGTACAGTATAATGTATACTGTAAATGAAGATCAATGATTTTACAAAATGTTACCAAAGATATATATGATCTCTTATAGCACCACTTACTTATCTGACTTGTTGTTGTTTTGTGGTTCTGGGTGATAGTTCCTTTACAATTTTTAAAAGAATATTAACCATTTTATCAATTTCTTTAAGACTTTTCAGTTTTTTTTTCATCCAAAACGAGCTAAGTAACTGAATAACAGGATAACATTATCTAGATAAAGAGTCCAGGTCCCATCTAAACTGCGGGATGGTCTGAACCTCTCCCTCTGTAATCCTCTTGAGTGTTGGAAGTCATGTATTGATTTACAGTAACATTACACCACAGAAAACAGTCTCGCTCAGTGTCCCTTTGTTTTCTAGAGGGAGATCCATCTGTCTGTCCTGCTCCAGGACGTGGAGCAATTCTGCTGAGGGTGAATCCAGAGGCTTGCAGGTGTGTCTGCACATCTCTACAAATTATATATGTACAAATAATATCTACATATACATCTTCACTATCTTCACTCTGTGTGTGTGTGTGTGTGTGTGTGTGTTTTCAGCTCGCCCCGGTGGTCCAAACCACACATGATCAGACCTCCTCCATCTCTGAGCCCATCCTCCATAAAGACGAGCTGGACTCCATCCTGGGAGACGTGAGTGAGGCTCAGTTACACGTCGATGCCGCAGATGCAGACATGATATGAATAAAAGCATTATAAGCATGTCAGACCCAAGATGGCTGCAGGTCTTATCACACAGACAGGGAATGAGTTGTCTTTACTGTGACAGCTCACTTCCTGTCTGTAGCTACGGGGACCAAACAGAAAGAGTGTGTCATCGTGTTGATGTGTCTAACTTTTTATGACAGAAATCTTGGTGCAGATACAAGTACATAATTGTTTTTATTTAGGTTTATTTCTTATCTTATTACTGAACTCAAGCAACATAAACGGAATGAAATGAAATAGCGATAATAAGGGCGAGAAAGGCTACTACAAAGTTAACTGTAGTGGTTCTTTTTTCTGTT
>JAOXYL010000071.1:12129247-12143842 GCA_028564955.1 Terapon puta
ACACACACATACATCCTGTTACGACTCCATTGGTCACCCGCCTGGAATCCTTTGGAAAAATATGATAGGTGAAATTCCCACGCTTTGGGCATCCTCTCTCCACATTTTTTGGCACTTTATAAGTGTGGGCAGCTCTCCAGTTAGTGTTCCTGCCGGGCCACGACTGGTCTGAGGGTTTTTAGAGAAGTGGAGCCTGCAGGACTTCCAGTCAGGACCCTTCACTCTCTGTTCATACTATTGTTGTGGGCAGGAAGCTGCAAGAGGCCCTCCATTGTGGCACAAAGATTCAGGGCAGAATGTGTGAGTGGTTTAACTTCAATATAACATTGTGTATTATAGTTGTGTTTATTCAAGAGATTAAACTCTCACACACCATACAGTCTTAATGACTTTAATTTTAAGTCACTTTGTCATAACTAAACTCCATTGTTATTCTATAAAGGTGTTATGTGAGTCTCATTTTTTATCTAATGGCGAAAGTATTGTAAGAGTGTAACTATTTACACAAGGAACATGTAGGACTTCTTCTTGAAAGATGTGATACTGATTTGAGGTTTAAAGGACTTCTCAAGATCTGTAAAGACACTTTGATTTGTACAATCACTACTTTTTAAAATATATATCTCTTGGCCTTTTTCCGATATTGATAGGACATCTGAAGATTGACAGGAAAGGTAGGAGGGAGAGAAGGGGGAAGACAGGGGAAGGGGGGAGACTCGGTCGGCAATCGAATCAGGGTCTGACTGCCTCATACATGGGCTCAATTTGAATTTTTATACTTTTACCCAACTGTATTTATCTGACATCTATGGTTGCCTTGTAGTTACCAGCTAAAACATAAAAAATCTGTTTACACATTATTCAATTAACAGCAGTAATCCAGTGATGTAAATTTAACACTCAGAGAGGAGGCACTCTTCAAAGGGAGTATTTTCCATTTGATTTAAGTATATTTAGCAAATAATACATTTGTATTTTTACTTAGTACACATTCTTTATGCTGGTTTCATACATGTACTAGAATGTTTTCACATTGTGGTATAGCAAATTTTACTGTAAGTGAAGGATCTGAGTACTTTTTTTGTATAAATAAGCAGAAAAGGAAAGCAACAATCTCCAAAGGGAGACATGATAACATTTGAAAAGTACTTCAATACATCTGTGGCTTCACAGGGTTTACTCATCACCCATAAACTGAACACCATAATCTCCGGAGGTATTTGTTTAAAGTGCCTTTAATTAGAATACATTTGAAGGTTTCCCTGTATATTTGAGAAGAGATACTGTAACATATTTGAGATTGCAGCCTCAGTTTCCTTTGTTTTGGTTTTAGTGCAATGGTCCACTTCCAACATTCCTGTGTTACATAAGAGCGGACTGAAGTCAATAAGGTCTGAGTTCTTATTTGTGTTTTCTGATTTCACTGAAGTAGATCAGAACATACTGTTAGCTGGGGGTGAACGCAGTGCCAACACACACACGCACACACCACCACCAACAACACCAACACAACTGTGTCACATGCTCTCCCCACTCAGCCAAGAAACATTCACTCTCTCCTGACATGAAGTTTCCACTTTTAGTGAAATGTCAAGGTCAGTTTTCCTTCCTGGTTTGAGTGATGCTCAACCTGCAATCTGACACGGGGCTTAAGTCAAAAACAATGGTCACTTTGCACAGCTTCACAATGTATAAATGCCTTTTCTTTCTCACTAGTGAGGCCGAGAACCATCGGACTGAGTCACTGCGACACAAAAGGCTTACTCTGACAAGACAGTGGCTCCCCAGCATCCAGCTATTTGTCTAGACGTCTCCGTAATTTGAGGAGGTTTGCAGCAATTTATTAAAACTCATGAAGTCACTGTCTGTGGTTGCCTCTCGTCTCTGCCTTGCCCTTGCTGTTTAGAGTAATCTGGTCAGCTCTGAAGACAAACATCTAAACCTCTGGTTAGTGAGAAGAAAACTCTTCTAACTTGCTCTGTTTCTGTGTGTGTCCCCTGAGGAGGCCAGATAATGATATGCTGGCAGGGCAGATTGCAGGGTTGCCATCGGTCTGGAACTGTAAACACAGCGGAGAAGGCTCGTTAGGACATTCCAGAAAGCTCCTCAACTGGGAATTCTTGGAAGAGCTGCTCGGCTGTTTGCATTCCTCCTCTGGGACAGCGTCCCTTGTGATCACTGCCCTGTCCTGAGTGAGAATTATATGAGGAGAAATGAAGGCCAGCAGATGTTGAGCATTCCCCTGTGCACCGTGAACTGGACACTGGTGACGCAGGCACAGCCAATCATTTACGGAGAGCAAATGTTTGTTTTTCATGCTGAAAACTGCTTTGATCGCATAATTTTATCATTTTTAAAAGATAAAGCCAGCGATGTTTCTTTAAAACAAAGCATATAAAGCAAGGGTATGTAATGTATCTAAAAGAGATTTCAATACTAAAAGCTGAACCAACTTTACACATTTAGCTGATTTCCTAAAATTCCATAACAGGGGCACAACCGGAGAAGAGTCAGGAAGCAAAGTGGCTCAGTTATGAGCATTTAGAGCAATATGTCCTTAAATGTTGTTTATTTAACATTAGCTAACCTGGTAGTTATTTAAGTTTAAGAAGAAAATGTCTTTTTTTTTCTTTTTACCTTATTTCTGTTTATGTATTGGTCACTGTTCCATTGTCTTCATTTCTTCTGACCAAGGTTCAAAGTAGTCCTTCCAAGCTGCACTAACTACCAATCAGTCAAATGTGTGTGATGTAAAACAGGTTGCTTGTACTGACAAACCCATGGTAAATTATCATTTGCTCTGCAGTCTGCCTCAGCTCTGCAGAGCATTTCAGCATCCTTCATATCACTGTGTTGGTTTTACAGCCCTGGCCCAGTGTCACTGTTCTCATCAACTCATTTACAGATTCCATAATAAAAAAGCCCTTAAAAATAGTGGCAGATTACCTGCCCAGCACCAAAAAGCAGTTAGACAGATTTTCAAATTGCTTGTGGATCATTTGGAGACTGGAGTTTGGTGGGGACTTAAAGGTACTAGAAGTAGGATTTCCCGCCAAAAGGAATGTATGGACACAAATATAAATCATCCCTCTCAATCATCACTCAAGAGCCACTAGAAGTGTGTGGTGGTGTCTGCAGAGACTCTGCCCTCTACCTGGGTTGTCTTGTTTTGCTGTTCACGAGATGTTTCTGGGCATCAGTCTTTGAGCAGGTGTCTGCAGCCACCAGCCAAAACCAACATGCAGAATGTGAGGAGAGGAATCTAAAACAATGTAGCAACCAGGTGCCACATCGTAAGCATGTAACGCCATCAGTAGCACGTGACCTTTGAGTTGGAAAGGAAGGGCCAACTTTGGATGTTGAGTTTACCCACAGGACAGACAAATCATACGTGTTTGGCTGCTTTAAAACCTAAAACACATTTCACTGTAAAACTCCTGAAATTAGAAAGCTTAACCGGTGAAGTTGAAGACAAGGATCAGGATAACCCAAACTGCACAAAAAGGCCTCTGACAATTTTCTTCAGCTGAAAATAAGGTCATCTGAGCACACAGGTGACCTCAGCGTCATTATTTAGATCATTTCGTATAATGTGAGGTTAATTTCTTCACACTCAATTGATTTGTTAAAGCATGTTAAAGGCATTTAAAAAAGTAGGTTGGATACTTAAGTGTCATTTAAATAGAAAATAACCAGTTGTTACATCTATACAGCCGAGCAGTCACTAGATTTAGTTACAAAACAAACACACAAAAAAAAAACCCACTGGGGAATGTTTTCTTATTTTTATCCCATTGAATGAAAGGGATCTTGACATTTTCTCAGCATCAGAACAAAGTTACATTGAGATGTAATGTGCGTAACGATTGAGGAAATGTTTTTGGTCAAATGATAATGTCAGATCAGTGACAGACATTATAAATAAGTAGATAATGGAGAAAGATGCTATGACTTGGCATCTAAAACATCTCACTGATTCTGCTTGTTCTCTTCTGACTTTATCTATCTGGGTCAATGCACAATGTGACTTTTCATCAACTTAAAAGTGATTCAAATGATTTTTTTTCCACTTTGGGTTATTGGCCATTTGAATTAATCTTAGAATAGATATTTTTCCCTTGACTCCCTCCCTCCGGCCTTAAAAATAGACAGTCTGTGTAAAATAAGACAATGAGCGTCTTTTAGTCGCCACAATAGAGTCTTTGTGTGTCAGCAGACACATCCAGGCCTTGAGTTGCAACCATTAACATATCTCACAGCTGAATCATCGTCACTTACTGGTAGTAACACCAAAGCTGGAAGTCATCCGCAAGATAATGGATTTTTCCAGTTGACACTTTTAGAAATTGTTTGATTTGCACAATCGGCTTACCGCAATCCAAGCAAAGGTAGGTATGTGTTTGTCGTAAAACCTACAACACCAGGACTCATTATTTGTTTAATTATTGGATAATAACAGATAGGTAGAAGATAGCAACAACACAACAACAAAAGGCCTATTTTCAATCATGCAAATAAAAACAAAAACCAAAAAAATAGAAGTTAAGATGGACAGATAATTAAAAATAAAGAAAGATTCGATCAGAATGAAAATTGCTGTGAATGTCTGAAATAGTTGAAAGAAAAAAGCATTAAAAGTAGGAAGGAAGCGAGAGAGATAAAATAACAATATAGATAATTTCTCTGACATTATTACATGTCTAACTCACACATGCTAGGAGGTATGAAAGAAGTGACTGATCAGCTCAGAGATAGAGAACAACATTGATATTTAAGAGAATCAGTTAAGCATCCCTCCCATCTAAAACAGCATCAGTCCACCATATCGGACATGACGATGTTTGTTTGGGCTCTAGTACTGAACGAAAGTCAATAATTATATAATGTCATTAAATAACTAACCAATCTAAGCCCTGCTATTTAAATGTATTATTCTAAAACAAATAATTGCTTCATAGTGTACACATATAGGATTAAAAGAGAAAAAATGCAGCCAAGGAATTCAAATAACATTAAACCTGCAACGTTAAAAAAGAGGCAGATGGGTGACAAATTAAAGTTAAACACAAAGTGTTTTAGTGAGATGTACGTCCAACATGAGCTGCCAGAACTTATTTCTCTATGTTTCCTAAACTCTCCAGCTCCATTTGGAGAAGTCTGTCCAAAATCTCCAGACATGTCGGTTGAGCTGACGTCCAGTTACCTCTCGAGTCTTGTACAGAGGCATCTGCTTTTGTTCAATTTCTTTGCTTGTCTCCACCTATATATCAGAATGTAGGGTGATAAAATAAAACTTTTTTAAAAAAGGGCGTATCCAGTGACTGTACAGAGTTTGATGGCTTGGTATGTAATATTGCTCAATACAACAACAATGATATTGCACAATGTCATTTAAGACAAACTATGTTATTGCACAATGTTAGTATGACAGTTGTGGGAGTGCAGACAGCCGGGCAGTGACTAAGTAGAGACTACTGAATGGATCAATGTCTGTAGATCACATTCACCCGCAGCTTGGGTGCAGACACCTTCCTTCATTCAAATAAATGGTTGAACTCCTGACATGCTGTATGGTGTTGATATGCCCCCCTGTGTTCAGAATACGTGTCAGACTGTGGTAATACTATAAACTGTGAGGTCATAATCACATTCCCTGCTTATTTTAGAGTTGAGGGCTCCAAGCAACAAATTTCCATCCCTCTTTCCCGTCCCCTCCAGCATTTCCACCCATCACCTACCTGTTCCTCTCACCATGAACTCACACGCCCCACCACACACCACCACCCCCCACACACCATCCCAGCCCACATTCCCCTCATTGCTTCTGGACCGTGGAAAGCCCCTGGTACATTTTCAGAGCTGCTGAGCCCGTATACAGACACAGAGCCCTCTCTCTCTCTCTGTCTCTCTCGTTCTCTTTCCACGGTGCCGCCGGCCAAAGGCAGCCATCAGATCACATGCTATGTGCAGTCTCAGCAGCAGAGGAGCACAGCTATTTGCTGGGGGCACACATGCTGGGGCCCGAATGAATGACTGGCATTCTGGTGACCTCCCAGGATGGCAGCCGACCACTGGGGTGGAAGGCTGTTTTAGGACAGGGCGTCATGGCTTGTTGCTGTGTCATTCATCCGCGGTAGGCATGTTGTCTCCGGGGCAGAAGGCTGCAAAATGTTTTCACACCTCTAAAGGGCAGCTCGGGCTGGTATTTATAAAAGGCCTCGAAGCTGGGAATCAGAGGAACGGTGCTCAGTTTGGTACAGTTTTGCCCTCAGGAAAGGGATAAACTTCAAGAGATTTTAAGCGGTTGTCTGTCATGTTTCAAGACCAGTTTCTCTGTCCTGAGAGAGCGATAGATGTGGACTAAAGCTAAGTATTGGTTTCTATATGGCCCTCTGGAAAACTGAAATATCATTTGTTGTCTTGCTGCAAGCCAGTGGTAGACCGCTCCTGTTGTACAGCTTCATGAGCTGTTTTCCATCTTGAAACTTGCACTGCCAGGATCACCATCGCCTTCCAGAAACACAGTTAACTTTTAACAAATGTATGTGTGTGCAGTTCTGCATTGACTCAGAGAGAACTGACAGAAAAGAGGCCGGAGAAATGAAGGAGAGGGGATGGGAATAAAATGGAAAAGGGAACATCATTACAGTGACGCTCAGCTATTTGCTCTCAGTGCTGTATGACTAATACATTTGAGAGCAGAGGCCAAATATTTGGAGTGTTTTGAGACGAAAAGAAACACTAGAGTTGCCATGGCGATGTCAACATTTACACAATTTTTATGTATTAAAGGTGCAACACGTAAGCATTTAATCACTCAACAGCTCAAAATTTCCATAAAAATCTATGCTGGACGGGTTGTTGATAAATACCTTAATTATTGGTTCAGCAGGTCAGGGAGATTTCTGGCTTTCAAAGCTCACATACCAACCTGTATTGTTTATTCTGGTCCACCATAATGTCATAATATCCCAACAATAGATTAAGAACGTGGACAGCCTGTGTCACATGTTTGTATTTAAAGTGTGAAAAAGCAGAGCTACAGTTGTACACATTTACTGTGTTGCATTCAGTGTCTTCTGCTGTTTCTGTTGAATATCTGCTTTAATTAGCCTTCTTGCTCCTTTCTGGTGATTGGGTGACTTGTAACTATCATTTGCCAAAACTACCGACCGCAGTGTGTCGTATTGGTTAATGTTACGGTTGTTCACTTGCCAACAGAGGTCATTAAACATTTTTTACAGCAGTAGACTGGTAACACTGACTTCCGCGCAGCAAAGCACAATGCACAAGAAGACTTCTCAGATATCATGACTGAGGGGAAAAATGTGGATTTTCCAGTTCCGCAGACAGACAGGGTTTGGTGCATGTGGTCTCTTTGAAAACACACCTGAACATCACAGTCGGGGGCCAATCAAAGTGACTGAAAAAGTGTAATAGTTGTAACATCCACTATTACTGTAGGATGACGATCATAGTTTTACTAAATCACATTAAAGAAATGGTTTGACATTTCGGAAAATAAGATGATTTGTTTTATAAAAATGCTACCAGATGCAGCCAGTAGCCTGTTTGCTTAGCTTAGCATAAAGACTGAAAACAAGGGGAAACAGTTATCTGTCCAAAGGTGCCAAATCCACCACCAGCTCCTCTAAATCTCACTAGTTAACACTATGTATCTCATTTGTTTAAAGAAACTGAAGAGATAAAAGAGCTTATAGTTTTTATGTGCTGTTTTATCCTGTTACCTGTTCTCAGTTATGACTAAATCTTACTATATTTACTGTACCATCATGAGTAAGGCTCGAATAAGGGCAGGGTCCAAAGTAGAGCATCGGGATGATTACTTTAAACATTTGATCAGCTGGGGGCCAATACAAGAAAACTTGCCCTGGCTATGAACGCACAACACATCTGTTTTGCCATCTTTGCACACTTAAGAGATTCATCTCTGAGTGACTCACGTCTGAAGTCTGGTTTGCCGCGAATGTCTGGAAATTCCCTTGAACGCAGCCTGACTTGCCACAACAAGTAGAGATTTCTTCACTCTTCACTTTAAATAAACAGGTAACCATCAGCACATTTATTTTCTCTTCTTTTACTCTTAAGGTGTCAGAGAGGAATTAGGTTAGCTCATGCTCGCCTGCTGGCTTTGACATAATTCACAACCCAGGCTGCTGCGAAATACGAATACATGGGAAGCCCGTCGTCAGTGGTTTCCTGAGAACAGGATATGGCTCGAGTGCAGCGCACCTTGTCCTCGTCTATTGTTTTCCTGTGTGAACAAGGAAGCTGTCCATGGATGTGAGAGCCGAGGATGGGAATCCATCCCACTCCCTCCAACGCTATCAGTTACATTCCTCACCGATCCAACCATATCGGATGACCCCGTCTGCTATTCTGTGCCATTCTTTCCCACACGGCCCACCACTGTAACTGCAGCAGTGATTCTTAAGCCAGATGCAGACATCGCACCCTCATATCATCCCTGAGTCCAAAGCAATCTACAGACCTTAAGATAAAGAGAGATAAGGGCGAGACTGAGCGTCAAAAATCATCCCAAGTGTGACAACAACACAAATCTCTCTTCATTTAATCACTTATTTAAATGATGACAAGTGAAACAGCCTTCAGCCCACGTAACATGTCCTGATATGTAAACCATAATAACTCCACTTAACATTAAACAGTCCAAGAGTAAAATACATGAAAAGAATTCCTAATTACAAAGTGATGATATGTGTGTTATATTTATTACAAACCTGCTGACTTATGTTTCCGCTGTTTGAAGGGTGGATTGTTTTTAAAGTGCTGATGTGGTTAAACAAGAGCTGCAGTTAAAAGTATTATTCTTATTTTATATGTATTGTATGTGTCAAGTGAAAGGAGTGTTTAAACCTTCAAATATGAATTGAATTCAAAATGTAGTCATACTGGTTATGAATTCCACATTAATGGATTAATGGATCTCATTTGACCTTAAGGTTGATTAAGTTTAGTATTACAGCGTGAAGCCTTTGGGACAGATACGTCTGAAACAGCTTGTGACACTGTAAAACAAATGTCTACTTGTTGCACTCGTTACTAGTTGTAAAGAATAATTTTCATAGATCTGAAGATGTAAAATAATCCAGACTTTTGCGATAAAATAGCAAAGATCACATAAGGACAAGGAAAATATAACAATATATTCTGTAGCAAAAATATTTTTTTACCATCTGATCTTTTTGACCAACTCCCAATTTTGGAAAACACCGGTCTGGAACTTTCTCTGGACACTCTGAACACTGAATAATTTTCACTAATGTTCTCAGTCTAATTGTATTTACTCATGTTATTATGTACTTGGCACTTAATTTGAATCTTGAGTCCCTTTGGACTTGGACCAAGACAAACTGTTTGTTTTGCCCTCTTTTCTGCGTATTTTCTGAAAATTACACATAATAACAGAAAATACGATTGTACAATAATTGCACCCTGAGAGATTTGATATATCGACAGCAACTAAAAACTAAAATCCTTTAATAGCCCGTCCCAGGTGGTGTCTTTGTCAGCACTTTGAAAACTAAACCTTGATCTCTAATTTGAAATTCCAGCTCACATCATAGTATCTTAGTTTTCACCCACGGCAATGTCACCAAAATAAAATGAAAATCAACTTTCACAAGTTTTTTTCCTGAAGGAAGGAAATACTAGGTAATAAGTCATTGACTAATCTGTTCCAACATCTGTTGAGGTAAAATGCAACACATTTCTGCCCACTCAGCTACTCGACTTGTCCTCTTGGTTGCAACATAACTGAGTTTATCTCTTTAGACTAAAACTGCTGTGGACAGATAACATGTGTGGAATATTTGACTGTATTTGACTTTATGGTCTGTACCTTATTTAAACATTGTTCTGGGAGCAAAATTGATGAATTTCAAATAATAAAAGTTCAATATATGTATATGTATATGTACATATATATATATATATATATATATATATATATATATATATATATATATATATATATATATATATATATATATATATTTACAGTTTGTAGTTTGTACTTTAAAGTACTCCCCCCTCTGTGAACACACAGACAGATTTTGTCTTCCTGCCTTTCTCAAAGGCATTTTCATACTGACTTTAACACACGGCTCAGAAGAGTAAATTTAGAGTCAGACTGTTTCCAATTGTGTAACTGGTAGTTTGACTACTCTCACTGTTGCCTCATTTGTGCTCATGTTTCCACCAAAACCTCAAGAGCAATATGATTTTACTGCGTATAGCAGCAACACAATTGGGTTTTATTTTGCAGGGTGTCCTCAAATATTCCTCCCGGCCACTCTTCTTTGCACAACACAAGGAATAACTCATGAAACCCAAAGTTTTGTCTGCTGTAGCGTCTACAGACTGAGAGGTTTTATTTTCTTTTGTGGCGCTCCATTTTAGATGTTCATCTTCTGTCATGACTTTTTGAAAGGGTCCATAATTTTCAAAGGGTCAGCCCTGCATTCCTCTGGAAGTTCACAGGAAGTGTGGCACAATGGAGGACAAAATGGCCAGAGGCGTTGTCCACCAGCACACACACACACACACACACGCTGACACACAAACACAGAGGGAGTAGAGGAAGTCGTGAGGTGGTGTTAAATGACATGACCAGACTTTTAAAAAGGTGGAGACTATGCTGCCTCACAGTGTGGACCTGCAGGGGGAAATGCAAACACGGTCCGCTTTGCTGACCAGTCGCCTCCATGTGAGTGCCGCCCACACAGACGTGGTGTCTGCATGTTTCATGAAAAAAGAGCCCATTTACAAATACGCAGTATCCGAAACATGATGGGAATGTCTGTGTATGCGTGTGTGCATGTGTGTGTGTATGTGTTTAATTAAGGAGAGCCAGAGATGATTGCTATTGGTCCTATAGATTTTTAGGTTTAATGAGATAACCAGCCTGAGGCCAGTGTCTGCATACTGTACAACAATCAATTACTGTGGCCTGCTCTGCTTTGATTGCACCAATTTCTTTACCGATTCAGTGAGTGTTTGCATGTGTTTTTATCTGCAGAGAGCTTTTGGAGGGAACTGCGGGTTACCCAGGAACAGGAGAGCATCTGCAATCCTTCCTGTTCCTGTCCACCCTCTCGTCTACCCCAAAGACATGATTAGTTTGTCATGCCTGAAATCTATGCTTTTTAAAGGGCCCACTGTAAAAGTCAGAGTCCCTGTCTAAAGCCCTGAAAATAGCGGCAGTTATATGCAAGCAGGTAATAAATAGCTCCAGCAGTAAAGCCTGTCATAAAGATTTGCCTTCTCCCTTGAGGCAGGACATTTATCTCTTCAAGCGAACCAAAGTGGATGTCGCGGTGCCGTCCTAGTGTTGCGGTGCATCATCTGAGAAATAGGCAGAAAGAAGTTGGGCTGCATGACCAAATAAATGACCCAATTTGTGGATTTAAGAAGGGTTAATCGTCCCCCTGACTGTCCATCCGTCCATGCATCTTGTGATTGTGTGCGTGACCTCGTCTCGGCGGGGAGGACGACCTCTGCATGTTTGAGATCTGGACCTGTAAATCAGCAGGAGGAGGAGTGCCCATGTGTGGCGTTCTGCACCGTGTAGTGTGATGTCGGGTACAAAGAGCCACTGTGTTTGTAGTAATGGGGCATACACAGCCCTCAGATTCCAGGGGACAGCTGCCATACACACACACACACACACACACACACACACACACACACACACACACACACACAAGGCATGTGCAGCCTAAACACAGTCTCACAGATAAGAGTTATTTGTGCACAGTGTCCTGCAGTGCATGCTAAGACCTGGAATAATCCAACGTTACACATTCAAGAGACACTATGAATTCAGTGGTGGGGAGTAACTACATACTTTTACTTTTACTTCAGGACATAAAAAAATCATCATTTTGAGGGGCTTTGCTTGAGTATTTTCATTCCATGCACCTTTATACTGCAACTCTTCTACTCTTCATAGAAAGATATATATGTATATGTTCCCTCTGCTATATCTTTTAACAGCTGTGGTAGCTCCTTCTCAGAGCAAGATTTTACATGAAAAATATGACATCACTTTTAAAATGGTGGGAAATAATTGAACTATCCCAAAAATGTACAGAATGGCTAAAATTAGCTCCACGTTGACCAAGTATAACATTTAAGTACTGCTGATGTAACAGTGAGGTCTCACAAAATCAACTATGAAATGGACTAATTATGGGTGGAATACTTAAGAACTGGATTCATTCAAATACATTGCTTGCGTAACCTTAAAAGCCTTGAAACAGCAGGTCAGCTGAACATGCAGAGATGTGAAAATGAATGAATATTTAATCAAGTCATACAACTAACTACAAAATGATCCTGTGTCACCTCCCCCTCAGTTAGCACCACGTTTCACACTGCAATTACACAAAGTACTTCTACTTGTAAATTACTTGTAGATTTCCCCCCTGAGGGACTAACAAAGGCTCTTCTTCTTCTTCTTCTTCTTCTTCTTCTTCTTCTTCTTCTTCACTGCATTACTTAAATAAAAAATGATAGTATTATACTCAAACACACTTTAAAAGTAACACACTTTATAATACAATACTTTTATTTAGAAGTTAGTAAGTTTTCAGATGTAATAGACTGAAATATGAACAGACCCATTAAAAACAAAGATCCAATGATATAATCACTTTCACTTTTGATCACAGAAAGATTAGAAAACTGAAAGGCGCCCACTTGTAGTTTACTGAAGCTGTTTTTTGTTACGACTCATTTTTACAGCGCGACATTTCGACTTTTTCGTTTTTAATTCAGCGAGACAGACAACAGCAAAGTCTCCAAAGCGTCCAAAAAAACTCAGAAACCGTGTCCGCTTCTCTTTTTAACTCTTCGCTGGTGAGCGGGGAGCAGCGCGGCCTCCTCCTCCTCCTCCTCCCGTGTGGTTTTTACGCTTTTGATCCCAGAGGGACCTCGCGTTTTACATTCCTGGCATTCCGACCTCAGTCCCTCCTCGGTTACTTATTATCGCCGCCCGCTCTCCACACAATCAGTTCACAGCGAGAGAGCTCCGCGTCCGGGGGGGAGACGGAGGATGAGACACGCTCGACTCGAGAAATAAGACTCATGGACACAGAGAGGGATTAATGTGAAGAGTTTCTCGACACGGGAGACTTTTTTTTAATGTTTTGTTTGGAGCGGCGATGAGCGCGTGAGCTGGTAAGAGGAGCGTCTTTTTTTGTTGTTTGTTGTTGTTCGCCACAAACACGAGAGCGGAAACTAACAAGAGTATCTCCACTGCTGCTCTTTAGTACAATTTTTAACAGTGTTGTAGTGTGTTTAAGGGGTGTTTGGGGTGTTTTAGAGGCAGACTTGAAGTTATTTTACAGTGTGGTTTTGTGCGCTTTTGCTCCCCCGTGAGATCGGAATTTTTGGCGCACGCATTTTTTTTTTTGGGCCTGCTGTGGAAAAAGTCTCCACTTCTCTGTGTTGTCGCTGTTGTCGAGGCAGAAGGCAGCCTGCACTGTTTCCATATAAACCCGGATAAATAAACCGTAGAGGTCTTACGTTGAAATGTGTTGGAGTGTGTGTTGGTCCCTCAGCACAGCCCCTCTCCTGCCTGTGGCCTTACTGAGGTTAAGACACTTTGTTGAACTGATCATCAGCAGCTGCTCACATGTGTCTCACCTCATCTCCACCTCTGACTGAGTCTCTCATTCTGTTCTGTTCCAGGTCCACAGCTGATTTGCTTAAATATTGTCAAAAGAAGAAACGATTCAACTGATCTTTTGGAGAAGATAACACAGCGGCATGGCGTCCACTGAAGAGCCGTCCGGCACGGTCCTGCACCGGCTCATCCAGGAGCAGCTCCGCTATGGAAACCCCACAGACACCCGCACCTTATTAGCCATCCAGCAGCAGGCCCTGCGCGGAGGCAGTGGAAGCAACAGTGGGCCCAGCAGCGGGGGCGACATGGGCAGGAGCCCGCGCTCCTCCCTGGAGAGTCTCACCCAGGAGGACTCTTCCTTCCCTCAGCTCTCTGCGAGGCAGGAGCCCCAGGGCCAGGAGCACCAAGGGGACTACCACCACTCAGAGAGCGGCTACCAGCTCTACCAGCTGCACGGGGAAGAGCTGCCTACTTACGAGCAGGCTAAGGCGCACTCCCAGTATCTGGCCTCTCACTGGGCACCCACAGGCCCTGTTGGGCAACTCCATGAGGGGACCCTCCTGCACGAGGGAGCCTTCCACGAGGAAGCAGACCTGATGGATCTGAAGTGCAGCCATGTGCGGTCGCTCAGTGAGCACTGCATGCAGCTATCTTTGGAGAGGAACAATGCTGCTGCCAAAGCAGAAGCCATTAAGAGCACCTCTCACAGCTACCCCGAGCTTCCATACTACACACCTCAAAGCCTCCAGAGCTCAGGGCAGAGCCTTGACAAACGCAGCCCTCCCCCAGAGTACTCAGCCCCCATCCAGGGCCAAGGATTTATTCCCCACCAGGTCCAGGAGCCAGTGCAGGCACAGCAGCACAGGTACAAACACAACTTGTGAGGATCATATGCGTGAATGTGTGTGTGCATGCTTTTTTTT
>JAOXYL010000071.1:12145007-12158309 GCA_028564955.1 Terapon puta
AGGTCACAGCCTGCTACTGTGTTTACACACTCCCTTCATTGTGAAGCTGACCTGGTGGAGGCCAGAGAGAGAGAGTGCATGTGTGTGTGTGTGTGTGTGTGTGCGTGCTTTAGTTCCAGGGAGGCCATAGATTTTCAGTGTAATCTGGGGCTTGTCAGACAGCAGTCGATCGGGTTCTGACCCACGCGCACAGCTGATGGGGGTTGGGGGTCCATGGCAGGTGGTGGGTAAAAAGTGAAAGGTCTCTTTTGTTTTTGCACCAAGCAGCTCATTTTTTTCCACCCTCTCACTTTTAACCCCTGTTTGTTTTCCTGCCATTTTCTTCTTGGCGCTATCACCAGCAACAGGCCTAAAATGACACATTTTCTTGTTCAACATGGTAAAAACAGCCCCAGAGACATTTGACACCTAAGTCAATCTTTTGTAAAATCCACTTCGCTCTCTGCTGGAGTTATGTCACATGGCCCTTTCCTTGTCTCAGCCTTAAAGAATGATAATTGCCGGGGTTGGAAAGTTTTCCCCGTCAGGCCGCAGCCCTGAGTAAACATGCCTGTGTGACTGCTATAATGGTGGGTTTCTCTTTGCCGTTTCCACAACCCAGGCACAGGCATGCACACCTTCCCTCCACTGGCAGCCTTCCCAGACCTCTGTGTGTGTGTGTGTGCATGTTAACTTGTGCATTGCGGTGTGCTGTGTAAATGCGCGCTCTTGTGCACTCACACACCTGGAACTAGAGCTATCAGCCCTCAGGAATGTAGATATAAATCAGTCTCACAGGGAGTGGTGCAGACTTGAATTCCTTCTCAGAATCATGCCACACACACACACACACACACACACACACACACAGACTGAGTGTGCTGTATACACTGCACTACACACTTGCCTATGTACCCCCATATGTATATTATATATGTATATAGCACATATACGTGAATCTGTGTGCTGAAACACCATGAATCAACATTCCAGCTCCTCCCTGCTATGTGAAGTAGGTTAACCAAATATGCCTCTTCTCTCTCTCTCCTTTTCATCGCTCCTTTTTCCTGTCCTCTTCTCCATTTCTGCCTGTTCTTCACTTTCCAGTTGGAGCAGGAGATCCAGCGTATTTCGGAGGCCTACGAGACACTGATGCAGGGCAGCAGTAAGAGGGAAAACCTGGAGCAGACGCTGAGGAGGAGGCTGGTGGCTGAGATCAGGAGGCTGCAGGATTTCAACAGAGACCTTAGAGGTATGGACCAACACCAAGACCCGTATTATAATACCACACCAAAGTGTGCTACCATTACATCAGATCCAGAAACTATGAAGTTGACAATGTCGGCTAATATTGAAAATGTTGTTGTGTCGCAGAGAACTTGGAGAATGCCAGAACGCACGTGGCAAAGGAAGTAGAGGTGGCCGACCACAACCAGCACATCATGGCGAAACTCCTCGAACAAAGTAAGTGTTACTTTGTTTGACTGGATTCCTCTCCCCAGCTCTCTGCCACATCCTTCCGTTGTAATCAACATGCTTGATTGGACTGGATCATAGTACAGCATGGGGGCCCTTTTTTTGTAACTGAGGACATCCTGCATGCAGGAATTTCCTTACATAACCACCGCTTACTTGGTGAGGAAGCTCAATAATGGGGAATTGGATCCCCGCACCTCCTCGCAAAGGGGAAACAAACGGCACCTAAATCACAGGGGAGCAGTGGAAGTGGTAGAAATGAGCCCCCCCCCCACACACACCTGTTGTTAGTGTGATTTATGTCGTCTGTTTAAGGAACTGAACTCAGCAGAGTGCTGGTGTTTGTATGGCCTTGATGAGGAATGCTCCGCGCTATGTGGGTCAAAGGGATAGGGCGGCTTTCTCCCCCTTCCTCCTCCTTCCTCTTCTCAGCATTCCAGGAGTGCTTCGCTAAATGAGGAACACTGGCCACCATGTAGCAGCGCTGGTGCTTATCACTGGGGCCCAATTCCAGAAGGGAGAAATTGTGGATTGATGCCCATGTGTAGACGATGTACAGATTTGTGATGCACATAGCGCTTGGGTCCATTAAGAGCATGTGATTCACCTCGCCGCCTTTCCTTTCTTTTCCCCGTCGCTTCAGATGAAGAGCAGAATTTCGAGAGGGAGCGGGCCGAGCGGGAGCTGCAGCGGTTGCGAGCCACCGCAGAGGAGCAGAGCGTCCGGGCCAAGCGGCTCGAGGAGGCCCTGGAGGCGGCTCGAGGACGGGGCCGTCAGCTCGAGGAGGAGCTGAGGAGGAAGAGGGCCTACGTGGAGAAGGTGGAGAGGCTTCAGGGAGCTTTGGCTCAGCTGCAGTCGACCTGTGAGAAGAGGGAGAGCCTGGAGATGAAGTTGAGGACACGGCTAGAGCAGGAGCTGAGGACTCTGAGGGCGCAACAGGTAAATATCAGACATCGAAAAGCCTTCAACCACAATATGTATGTGACTTTGACTTTTCTGTGCCACATCAACAGAGCACATTCAGTATGTCTTACCATCTGTGTTCTCCTCCTCCTACCTCAGAGGCAGTCCCAGCCGCCAGGAGTGACTGTGAGCTCCCTCCAAGAGCGTCTGCGGGAACGCGAAGAACGAATCTTGGCCCTTGAGGCTGACATGGTGCGCTGGGAGCAGAAGTATCTGGAGGAGAGCACCATGAGGCAGTTTGCGATGGAGGTGGCCGCTACAGCCGCTGCCCAGAGGTGAGAAAATCCCCGGCCCGACTTTTTCTCGCAGCGTCCCGTTAGCACATACTCTTTTGGGTCATTTGAATTTGACTTAATGCCGCGTTTTCCTTTGCAGAGACACCACCATCATCAACCACTCGCCCTGCCACTCCTCGAACAACAGCTTCAACGAGGACCTGCCAGTCGCCGACTACAGGAATCAGGAGATGGAGAACAGGTGCATACCTATATCTAGTCTTGTTGTCAAAGAATCTTTTTAAAAATCATGGCTGTGTTTCTCAATAGCTTGTCTGCCTCCCTATCTGACGTATTTTTTCTTCTTCTTCATTCTTTCTTTTTTGTATCAGGATCCGCGCCCTTTACGCTCAGATCCTAGAAAAGGATGCCGTGATCAAGATCCTCAACCAGCGGCTTCACCAGGACCAAGGGCGGAAGGACGAGCAAAGCCCCCGCACAAATCTCCTGAATGCAGCGGGAGCACCTCTTCGACCCGCCTCCTCCACTCCCTCCATTTGCACCATGAAAAGCACCACAAGGAGTAGAGGTGAGGAGCTTTTTATTAAAAATTCATTTGGTGCTAAAGCTAAGCAGCCCACTGTACATTGCACAGCTCAATATAATCAAAAACGCTCCTCCAGCTGCTGAAAAGTGTGGGATCATTTGTGAATAAAATCAAATTTGTGATCTTGTCTTTTAGGTAAAAGTCTTTCAGACGATCAGACTTTGCCGACCCGTCAGTTCTCTGCTCAGTCTGAACCTGGAACGATGGAGCGGCAGGTGGAGGGACCCAAAGCCAAAGAGGTCGCCAGCACAACGAAGCTCAACAGCGGTGAGTCATCTATCAAATATGCAGGAGTGTGTTTGTTTACCAGGGGGCCAATAAAACCTGAGTGATAAATGGCCTGCACACATGCGGCGCAGGCACTCGTGCAGTGTTTAAGCACGCTCCTATGTGTACATGATTTTTTTTTTTTTTTTTTGGGTCTGGGCTTCATGGATGCCCACACTGATTAACCACGCTGCCGCTTAAGCAGCCAGTCAGACACCATCTGTATAGGTCATGGTTCATAATGCGGGCCTGCTGGAATGTGCATGGTTAGGAAATAATGTGGATCTGTTGACTGAGCACATTTACCAGTGGTCTGTTGGACTCTGGAAAATCTCTGTTAACCTTTAGTCATTGATAGTTGAGCTATATCTGGGGCATTTTTTCCACTGTTTCAGCCTAAAAAGCATTTATATCTAATTATTTGTCGTCTTTCCCTTTTTTTTTCTCCAGACAAGCCAGCTAAAAAGTTGCTGTTAAACCCCTTCAGAGGTTTGGATGAGCTGGAGTCAGAAGCGGTGGAGATCTTCATTTAAAGGACTGAGAGGAAAAACGAGAGGGGAAAAACAATTCTGAGAATCTGTGAAGAGCGCAAGGCTTTGAGTGGAGAACTGATTAAATATCGGATGCAAGAATGTCGTGAAAAGAGGCCAACGCATGAAAAAGAAAAAAAGAAAAATAGACTGTTTTCACATTTGTAGAGTCAGAGCTGTGCTCCGACTCACTTACTCTCACTGAGCTGGACAGCTGCAGGCAGTTTGCCCGGCTCGGAGAAAGATGACTCTTCTGAGGTACCCGGACAGTATTGTGGATTGTAATAGGGCAACATGTTCTCAGAGGGTGTATGCCAAAATATTTATATAAATATATATATATATATATGTATATATATATATTATTGCTGCTTCCCCCATTTATTACCCCCTTTATCTCTTTTCCCAATCCAGTGAATTAAGAAGCTACATATTTATCTTATCTGGTTTCCACATTCCCCAAATATTAACTTAAGCCTTGTGCTTCTCTAGATAAATATTCTATAAAAGGTTATCTATGTGACCTGCATTCCCCTCCTATCTAAAAAAATGAAGAAAAATGTGGCGTCAATCTGAGTAACCTCATTCCCATCACATGGATCTTATCTGTTTTGGAAGACCTCCCTTCGTTCAATAATTTAAGCTCACGACAAACACTGCTGATTGAAATGCTCTCGCTGTCCACTTCCCTTTAAGCTCCAGCAGCTGGTTTCTGCAGGAGCTTGGAGGCACACGAGCAGCAACGAGCATCTTTGTGTAAAAGACTTTTTCTTTTCTTTTTTTTTTGCCAAACTGACACAAACGTGGTATTGTTGGTAATTTTGGGAGGGCGTTGCATCATGGTGTTGATTTCATCATCTGTTGCATTTTTTTTGTTTCCCGATAACTTCTCAAAGTATGGTTGCATGTGTGATTACAGTATGTGAGTGTGTTCTCCCCCGTGTGGTGATTCTGCTGGTTTGGTCACGGCTGTGGGGAGAAGAGTTGAAAACTACACCGTGTTGTTGTTGTTGTTTTCTTTTGTTTACTGTGAGCTTTGAACTAACAAACAGGTTAATTATTATTATTATTATTATTATTATATATTTTATACAGATGTTTGTATTGTTATTTTAGATATATTAGTGCTTTGAGCAGGATGCCAAAGAGTTTATGTTTGTAAGTTATGTGCCGACAATCACGGTCATGTCAAGCTGTACACAACCAACGGAGTGTTGACTTCAAACAGACATTTCTGTGAACTTCAAACAATATGAAGGTTTTTACAGTTGAATTCATGCGACATTTCATAAAGCAATAAAATATTCTAATATACATCAACTGTCCCCGTGTCTTGGTGAATCGTTAAAAACCGCTTTCTGTTTGCGAACTCAGACAATCATAAAAATGCTCATAAAATCCGTTTTTCTGGTCAACGTTGCAGAACTCGTTTTCTCTCCCTCTTCTCTCTCTCTTTGTTGCATTGTCACTCTATCTCCTCTCTCCCGTCCTCTCGCTCTGCCACAGAGAAGAGTGCTCTTCATTAATGAATACCAGAGCTGCATTCTTCTGGGTTCAACTTTCTCGGGTGGCCTGCTCTCTTGTTCTCCTCTTGCCATGAGGAGCATGCTTGACATAGATCACATTCTCACAGGGACATGTAACCCTATAAGCGACAAAGACAGGTTTCTCCCAGATTAGCCGCTAATGCCTTTTGAAATTCCTGCTCGCTGCCGTGCACCTTTGCTAACATGTGCTGCATTCCGCAGCGCCTTTATTGCCTCCGATTTAACTCACACCCAGAGGTGTTTATGAACTATTTCAGGATGGGCCATTGGATAGGGAGAGGAGAGAATGGAGGCCTCTGTTGTGTGGCATCTGTTTCAGGATAGATCTCTCTCTCTCTCTCTCTCTCTCTCCCTGGTGCATGGACATACACACACACGCACACACACACATACACATGTGTATGACTTGTACCAGTTTAGGGCGGTTGAGCAGCGCTGACAATGAGACCTCACAATGCAGGAGGACAATGACGAGGATGACAAAGACAGTGAACGTCGAGGTGTCATCAGTGTCCGCTCACATGATTCAGCCACCGACCGTAACACTGAATGCAACGTGTGTGTATGTGAAATATAAAATGTGACCATGGTGGAGATGGTTAAAAGGTAAAAGGTGGTAAACCTTTTAACTGATACATGTGGCATTGAGGGGAGCGATATGAAGCGAGGCTGCCTTCAGTCCGGAGGAGCTGAGTTAAATACTTGATAATACCCCTTTCCTCTCGGCCACCTTTTATAGAGGTGATTAAGTTATAACTTTAGGTTAAACGATTTACCAACACATTGTAATTCGCATTATTTCTAGAAAGGTGTTGCAGTTGACTTAGACAAAAATCTAGTTATTCTTAATTTATATACACTTACAACTTCACACTTGATAATAAATCTTTATATCAATGAATAACTAACATGTATAATTTGAGTCTTGATGGTTCATTATAAAATGGGAAATCCACTGATTAATTTATTACCAATATGTACAACTACATTATAAACGAAACATATTTTTATACCTGTGAAAGCTGTAGTGCATTATTTATTAATCACTGATTAAGTTACAACATATAAGACTTAGAGAGGGATTGCACAAGATTTATTTCCATCAGTGTCTCTGCTGTTTTCACAACATTGCCAGACATCCTTTGTGCTGAAGTGTCCTTGAGCACTGAATCTCATCGGCCCCGAGGGGTCCGGATTTGGTGCTTTGAACTCTCTGTGAAGTGAGGAAATCAAACAGTGAATGTGTCTGCAAACACTGGCCTACATCAGAGCGTGTTAGTGCTGCTCCAGTTGAGACATATTAAAATGTGGGCTTGAGCAGTCGTGTGCATGTTCACGAAACCTCAGCGGGGTCAAAGCCGGAAAAAAAAAAAAATCACAAGAATGCAAGTGAAAAGTGCTCGCACACTGAGGTTAGAGCTCCTTTGCGCTTTTATTAGCAACATTTCAACTCCACACGTCGCCTTCAGACAAACTGACCTGTTTTAGGTTAAAATGCCACCAGGAAGGGAGCTTTTCTTCCAGCATGTGGGTATTTTTCAATTACGTTCACAAAGTAATACGTAAACATATTAAAGTAGAAGGCAGTAGGATTAAAGGATTCATGGATTTTTATTTGCCATCACTATACAAGTAGATAGAAAGATAGAAATGTTTGTTCTCTGGTGGCCATTTCACCCACTTTATTAGCGACATTTTGGCCCGTACATGTGACGTATGTGAGTAAGTTTGCTGAATGTGCTGTATGTAAAAGCTGTTTTCACCTTTCTAAAGATGTTTGAAGGCTCTTGATTCAATGTGATTGAGTGGCATCTTGGGGCCAACATACAGTCTTTTAAAGTTATCCATTAACCGAAACACTCAGCACACCATGCCAGCTTGCCAGCTTTCGAAACATTTTCCATCTCTTACTCACAACCCAGCGAGAAAAGGTAGACTGTATCCTGTTGCAGTGCGGTTTCATAATTGGACGGGGTATATTTTAAAAGACCTGAGCGTGCCTGGACTTGGGCGGAGAGGATGTGAGCCGGTGAGATAGCGCGGATGCTTCTGACAGAGAGGCTTGTATGGGAAAACACAGAGCAGGAACCGGCGGTATGCAATGCCATCAATCTTATTTATGAACTGAGAGCTCTTATCTGGCTCACTGACTGACAACATTGTGAAGACTCGCCAACATTCCTCAGCAAATGTGAAAGGCAGCTGACATGTTTCGACTGCGGCCCTCTCTCGCTCGTTCCCAGAATTGATATGATGAAGGAGGAGAGAGAGAGAGCGTAAATGGAAGTCAGGGGTCAAATTCCATTGTGCTCAAACATCCAAGAAAATGACATTTCCCTAACAGTTTTTTCGCTCCTCTCTCTGGCTCGGTCACACTGGGGCCTCGTGTTGACCGCCATCGCCGTGAAGGGAACGGGGCTGCTGCGGCATAAACCGTGGAAATGATCTTCTCACGCTGTGTGTTTGTGTGCAGCGCCGGGTTTATGGCCCTGTCCTGGTGTTTACAGTTTAACAGCACATTCCTACCAAGCATCAGCCTTTGAAGTTTCAGCGCATTCAGCAAATACGCTGATGGTGAGCGATGATATCAAAGCGAAGAGGAGGTTTCTGGAATGCAGACTGTCCTCGGCTCACATTGGTGTGGCTGATCAACGCCGCTTCGTTCACATACACCCATTAAGACAGAAAAATTATAATTCAGACTTTTGTGAGACACACCGACACAAGCAGTATACTTCTAAGTGTACTATGTAAACAGTACTTGTACACTACTTCTTGGCAATAGGTCAGCTAATTCTTTAGTTATAAAAATCTATTTCAAGTGTACTTTGACTGTAAGAGGGGTTTGAGTAGTTTACATCCAAGTTTTATTTTGTATAGCAGTGTGAACTATATTATAGTGAACGTAAAGATACTAGTAATATACTTATAGCCCTATATTTTATTTTTGAGAGTATATTCATTTTACACATACTTTTGGTTTATCAGTTATGTAACACTAGTCTATTTTTTTAGTTGATGAAGGTGCTTTTTGTGCAAGTTTACTACAAAGTACACAACTAGTTTTATTTACCGCAACGTTCCTTTGAAATCTTCGAAAAGTGATCAGGCTTAGCTCCAACATGTACCATTTACATTATTCCAAGTGAAAGCAATGTTCATGTACCTTTAGTTTCAAAGTAAAGTATGACTGTAATAGTACTTTCAAATAAACATATTTTCTGTAAGGGACTACTAAATGACAAGCACTCACACACACAGAAACAAACTCAAGGATACAAAGCAGAGTCCGGTCTGTGCGATGAGGGATTGATTGTCTGGCGTCCTCAGGGCAAATAAACCCAGCACTGATTAATGGACACACGGCACAACTTGTCACATATCAGCAAGCAGACATCCTCAAAACACCCAGCGGGAAGGTAAGTAAATCCACGCAGCCCTATATCATTATTTTCCTGCGTCATAAAACCCTGGCATGTTTTTGGACATTGGTAATACATGTGTCGTGGTCAGAGGGGCACAGGAGCGTAACTTGTCACCACCTGCTGCACGAGCGTGCTGCGGGGCTGCGGGTTGTGAATGGTGTTCCTGTTTGTTCAGGGGCCATATGTTTAAAACCACAGAGATGACCCTGAGCATGTATTTCTACCACACATCTGTGGACTGAGATAAAATGCCAGTACTATAAAATGGGAGAAAGGCGTTCATAAGGACAGGATGTGTACTGATCTTTAAAACCAGTGTCCAAAAGGTCCCTGCAGGTCTCCACAAATATGCCACATACAGGACTCTGTGTATGCTTGATGCCCCTCAATGTAGGTTATGCATTTAGGGTTTCTTAATAAGCTTTTTATCTGTTGAACTTCATAAGCAGCATTACCAGACATGTTTGTGGTGTACACCGTGTCAGTGAATGGACACATTTTTTATTGCTGGCTACGGACGTTAAATAGTTAAAAGACAGAATTCAATGACTCTGGAGGATTATTAACACTTAACAGACCCTTTGAGGCACAAAATATGAGGTATGCACTGGAGCTACAGTATGTGCTTCACCTCCAGGAAATCGTGTTACTTGACTTGTGGGATTATATCAGTTAACTGCCTTGGAAAACTACATGCACACATACACGTCATCTGTTGAGAATGTGTAACTCAGGAGGATTTGGTGGATTTTAACATGTCTGACAACAGCCTAGGAAACTGTATCTTAAAACCACCTCTGTAGTCAGGTGGTTCCTCGGTTACTGCAAGAGCAATGAGCCAATGAAGTGTTTAGATTGGGACGGATGATCCCCCACATTGTTCTGACACTTTATTAGTTTGAACCCCAAAGAACTTACAGTGCAACTTTAAAATCCAAAGTATTTCAGGAATATGCTTTTTAACTTCAGTGTTTTTAAATGTACTTGTTTTAATTGAGTGATTTATTGTGACCATCATTGAATCATTTTATCTAATGATGCTGTCTTAATATTTTATTATTGTTCTTCAATATGTACAGCCACTGAAGTCTCTGTTGCAAATGTGATCCTAATCTCAATGAGGCTTCTGTGATTGAATTATGGTTTTTATCTTTTAAAGAAACATAGTTTGACTTAATAGGTCATAGAAAGGGGTAATACTAACAGAAACGGAGAGAAATCAGTCACCCAAATCTATGACTTCCAAATGATTTGGAAAACGTTTCCATGTGATCTTCACAGACTTGAGTCGACAATCGAGCAAAGACAAACAGCGCCATCTGCTGGAGATATTCAGAGCTGCACATCAGTCCATTAGGAAGGTTTCGCGAAAGTAAACCCTCGTTCTCTGGATGGACGCTGCCAAATCTCCAGTAGGAAAGATTTGCTGTGGGAAAAAAACGGAGCAACAAATACCTCATATTCAAGCCACTTTATCCGTCCGAATCCACTTCCTGAAACACACCAGGGTGTCGTGTTGTTAAAAGTATCGTGACGCGATCGTAACGCGGGTCTGATTTTTCTGTCAACTTTCGGTTACTAGGCAACCGTCAGCCCCGCTCTACTCGGTTTTAGAAACCACCTATAAAGAAAACATCACCGACCTCACAGTAGGTTCAACGTAAATACGGCAGATTCACCACCAAAATCTCGCTGCGACCTCCGTTTTAAACCTACGATGGGCAAAGTAATCGACGACAGTTGATTCGCCGGTGAACGCCTGACACCAAACCGTGCGTACCCTTCTGTATCACCACGCCCACTCAGCCTCCACCGCTACCGTAGCAACGGCGGCTAGCTAAATTAGCTGGAGAGGGCTGCAAACAACTAAACCAGTCTATGGTTCACTGTTTATGGGCTTTAACATTTTTGTCCGAGCACCTTAAGACCCGCAGGGGACTGGAGACAGCCTCGGGATGTGCTCGGTGGTCGGATGCGGTTCGTGGCGTCGCAGTGCGCAGCGCTTCAGGTTGCCGGAGGATCCGGAGAGGAGACTGGAGTGGGTCCAGTTCCTCTTCACAGCCAACAAGCAGCGTTTCAAAGAGTCGTCCTGGACCGACATCACCATCTGCTGCGAGCATTTTACAGAGGACTGCTTCGTGAAGCCGACGCCGACACATTCAGGGGGGACCGGGAAGACCCAGGTCCGGTTGAATCCCGGCGCTGTCCCCTCTGTGAGTCTGCAGGCAGAGTCAGACGAGCCTGATGCACATCTGGAGAGAGACGCATGTGTGGTGAGTCTGCTGTCAGTGATGATGATGGGTGAAGCTGTCAGACCTCAGAGCGCATCACCTCACTGAAGCTGCAGCGCTGGACTGACAGCGGACACGTCGGGTTTGTTTGTTTTTACATGCGAAGACAAAGTGGTGGGCGGAGATATGTGTTAGATCGATAAATACACGAGGGCAATGAAAAATAGGTTTACTTAAGTTAAATTAGGTTAACTTAATGTGCTTAATTTAAAAAAAAAACCAAAAAGGAAACAATATAAATACATTTTAAAAATGACACTAATTTCATTCATACACAGTCTTTCAAAACAAGTTGCAAAGTGCTGACACGAGACAACTGATAAAACAGGATAAAAATAAAAGTTACAATAAACACCATTACTTAAGAAAAGGTCATAAGATAGTTTCAGGAAGCGATTTTTCATGTATCATATGACTCTGTCGTTTAACCACAAGCTTTTACTTTCATTATTTTGTGCAGGAGTCTGTGGAAACAGAGGATGATTGTCAGTGTGATCAACTCAAAACCTCTTCCTATTCTGAAGAATCAATAGGTAAAGATGTGTTATGTGTCATTAAATATGAAATAATGCGAATGATTTTCTCATGTATACTTTAATATTATTTTGTAGCTACCCGAGGAAGCCCACTCCCGACAGGCTTCTTAACTTCAGCTGATGCTTCAAATATTTTTATATCTGTGTCTGGTCAGATGCAGTCAAGAAGTGTAAATATTGATTTGATCAAGGAAAAGTAAGTTTTCTCTACATTTGCGTTTAGTGATGCCACTTTTATATCCATCAGATTGGTGTTTTTTACACTTTATTTCAACTGCCTTTCAGAGCTGCGCTCCTACAGATGAAAGGGAAGTTTATTGTGAATGAAAAACGACTCCTCCAGCTGTTCAGCAGCAGGTGTCCGTTATGTGGCTCTAACGTAAAGATGGAGAAGATCACCTATGGGGTGCTTCTCGTCTTGAACCAACAGTGCCTTCAGTGTGAGTACAGAAACCAGTGGAAAAGTCAAGTCAATGCCAGTGTCCCGACAGCTGCAGATCAACACCTGACAGGAGGCCCAGAAGTAACTCCAGACAGCCAACAGGTAGGACTTTAGAATATAGACATACTAAAACATCCAGACACTTGGCATGTGACTTGTCTGTTTTATAAACTGTTTACTTGGTATGCTTTGACACCTACATTCCACATACAATTCAACTGAACCCTAGAGCATTAAGTTGAGTCCAGTCAGTATGGAGTGGTGTGAGAGCTCATTAAAACTGTAGTGCAAACAACTAATCTCTGGTCTGCTTGAAAACGGGTCTTGATTTGCTTACAAGTGCACCAGAATTCAGTTCACTATGAGTTAGAAGGAGATCCAACCCACGTATAAGAAGTGGACCAAAAACAGTGCATTACAGATCATAACTTCCATCCATAACTTTTTACAACCTTACTTCGCTCGTCGTCTCTTCAGTAATAAACGAGTATGGGCTGACTGCAACTTGACTGGTTGGTGAAGGCACAGGACACAAGTCTAATTTTAGTCGTAACATTTTAAAGAGTCTGCTGCACAGACAACAAAATGGTTGATTTTTTTCCATACTCACTCTTGTCGTTGCATTACAGACAGCACCAACAGATGACACCCACAGCGCCGTCACGGGGGTCCCTGAGATTGTTGCCATTATCGATGAGGAGAGTGATCCTGTGGAAACAGAGGAATCCGGTGATGAAAAGGACATGGATTCAGATGAGGACTGGAAACCAGTGAAGGATTTTTTGCTGGCTAGAGCACTTAGAAAGAAATCTAATGATGAAACCGAAGATGACGATGACGAACAGGAGGATGAGTGTTCTCCATTCGCCCCCAAACACAGCCAGCTCTGCACAGAGTGTGGGATATTTTTCAATAAAAGAAGGCCTCACACTTGTGAGCACAAAATCAAACCCTATTCGTGCAATATTTGTGGAAAGAGATGTGTCAGTGAGGTCGCTCTAAATTGTCACAGCAGAATCCACAA
>JAOXYL010000071.1:12172683-12183825 GCA_028564955.1 Terapon puta
TGGCACGGTCCAGCTAAAGCCCAGTGTTGTCCCCTCACTGAGTGTCAGGTCAGAGCCGGACGAGCCTGATCCGCATCTGGAGAGAGCCACATGTGTGGTGAGTCCGCTTCTGCCCCCCATCATCAGCCCTGAGCCCCACAGACCCGCAGCAGGAAGCAGCTCTTTCACTGAAGTTGCTTTCAGGGTCTCCAAACCAAGTCCGTAACAGGTGGACTCAGGTCCGTTACTGAAACTAAAGTATAATTACTAAAAGTAACTCATTTAAAATCTCTCTCAACTAAAAGTACAAAAGTTTAAGCATCAAAACAAAATTAGAGGATTAAAAGCAGAATGCCCCATTTCAGAATAAATCCTATTTTATTATATTATTTTAGCTAATTATTGATGCATTCACGTGATCATCTCTTTAATGTTGCAGGTGGTGAAGGTGAAGCTCATTTGAATTACTTTATGTACAGCTGAGTAGTTTAACCAGTAACAATTTATCCAAATTAATCGATTTATTTACATTTTCTATAAATACTCTTGATAAACAACTACTTGTTTGGACAAATTTTTCAAGTCAAAATATTAAAATTCTCTGATTTCGGCTTCTCAAATAGGAATATTTTTTCGCCTCTTCACTTCTTTTTGACAGTAAAGGTCGAATAAAGCTGTAAACTTTTTAGGAGCGTGTTGTTCCTAAAAAGTTTACAGCTTAGTAACCGTGCCCTTTGTGCACTCACATAAACAACCTGTCAGCTTGCTTTATGCCACAATAAACAAAGTAAACTCAAATCAGCATTCCTGATTTAATAGAGATATATGGTCCACTTCCGTTTCTTCAACGTGCAGCATAATTGAAATAACATGTCCACATGTACTAAAAGACTGTAAATAACAGCTTGTGTGTCCTTATTCTGCCCAGTTAAACAGCTGCTTGTGCTGACAGCTGCTTAATGGCACATTGATTTATCCCCATAGAGCTGTTGAGGTCACGCACGCAGTGTGATCTGTGGCACTGTGTGATCACACCGCCCACATCTACAGGCCAATGTAACCGTCCACCACACTTTGTTCAGTCAATGTGTATACATAAAGTCAAAGCCCATGTCCCCTGGATGCTGCTGTGGATGGGAACGTCAACCAAACACTGTTTTTAGTGTATATGCAGAGTATTACTAAAAACTTTTACTTGTGGTTTTTGTGTAGGAGCCAGACGTTGCCGATCAGTGTGATGACCTCTACACATGTAATAGTCCTATTTTCTTCTCTGAAAAATCAGGTAAATAACTTTGCACATTGTGTCACGTTAACACCTTTACTTGCTCAGCTCTTTATTTACATTTGAACACTTACTTTTATTTAGTAGGTTTCCGAACCAGTCCTGAGTCGAGTGGCGTTTCAGTGTCATATTCATCCGCCTCTGGATCTGACCAACAAAATGTCCCGATTGATCTCAACAAGGAAAAGTGAGTTCAAGTTTCACAACATTTTTCTTTGCTTCTTTACATTTTGCAATAAGTTGAGTTTCTTTGCACATTGTTATTATTCATCTTCTTACTCACCTTCACAAATCTGTTCAGTCCTTTCATCTAAATATCTTTAGAATTTCTTTTCATAGTTTGTATTGTTCTTTCAGATTTGTTTTGTGCTTCCAGCTGGCAGTGCTTGCTTTCACTTTTCCTTATATTTTCTACTTTCTGTCTTTGCTGTTATGCACCAACACACCAAGACTAATTGCCCATATGTGAAAACCCACATGGCAATAAATCTGATTCTGATCCTTTTAAATCTTCGTTTGGCTGACTTTCAGAGCTGCGCTGCTACAAATGAAAGGAAAGTTTGTCGTGAATGAAAGCTGCCTCTTCCAGTTGTTCCGCCGCAAGTGTCCGTTATGTGGCTGCAAGCTTCAGATGGAGAAGGTGGTCTATGGGGTGCTTCTCGTCCTGAACCAACAGTGCCTTCAGTGCGAGTACAGAAACCAGTGGAAAAGCCAAGTCAATGCCAATGTCCCGACAGCTGAAGAGCAACGCCTGACGGGAGAAGTCACTCCAGAGAGTCAACAGGTCAGTCAGACATGTGATACATCCCGACACTCTGCCTGTAGTATAGTGAGCTCAGAGCCTCCTCGATCCTACACGGCCCCGACAGGTGGGAATTTCTTTTGTGTCATCTCACAGTTCATTTTGCGTTTCTGAGCATCTAGTGACCGAAGCACAGGTAATCCGTCCAGAGAAAGGCAAATAATACAAAGCAGGGATGAGGCAAAAATCCCCCCAAAAAACAGGAGAACAAGCAAGATCAAAAAACGAGGAAAGCAGCAGGAATACTGCTGGAAGGCGATGAATACACAACGTCGAACAAAGGCCGCGCTGGCAGGGGAGCAAGGAAAACAAGGGAGTGTATAATGGGAGGGGTGAGGGGGAGGTGATGGCAAAAATCAGGGGGCAGGTGAGAAATGAAACGAGGAGTGGATAACAAAGGGGGACGGGAGATGCATAAGGACGGTGAAAATTAAACTGCAAACACAGTGCAGATCATGACTCGTGGGATTAAACAGCTTTGGTCAAACCGATAACGTGTCATATTGTCTTGGCATGATCAGCGTGATGATAAACGTATCGTGCGGGAAGTTGTTCAGGCATTCCCCGATTGACCCTTCAGTGCTCTGTAAAGTCTGTTTGAACTATTTTACACATTAGCCGATTGCCTACAAGTAATTCAGTTCGATCGAAAGAAGAAAGCCCAGTTTTTTCTCCGCTTGAGCCTCCTTTTTTTGATAATTTGGCTGTAATATTCTGTGCTGTATCGACTTGGAAAAGTTTCACCCATGCTCGGTTGTCACTCTTGTCACTTCATTGTTCACAGGAAACGCCGGCGGATAACAAGCCCAGCAGCCGAGTCTTCTCCGAGATTGTTACTTTCAGCGACGAAGAAAGCGATCCCTCAGATGAAGGAGAGGAAGGTGACGAAGGAGGGGCGAGTTCGGATGGGGACTGGAATCCATCAGAGGATTTTTCGCTGGCTGAAGAGCTCACAAAGGCGTCTGAGGAGGAAAGCGAAGATGAAGGCGAGGAGGAGGAAGATTTCGATCCCCCGGGTGGCCTCAAAATAAATGAGCTCTGCACGGAGTGTGGAAGTTTCTTCAACATTCTGAAGTCTCACACGTGCGAGCACAAAGTAAAGCCCTATTCCTGCAACATCTGTGGCAAGCGATGCGTCACCGAGATGTCGCTGAAAGCTCACAGCAAAATCCACGACGAGACCTACGAACACCCTTGCAAATTCTGCCACGTCACCTTCAAAACGAGGGTGGACAAGCTTAAGCACGAGCAGATCCATCAAGATCGCAAAGACCCCTACAAATGTCCCGACTGCCCCGAGACGTTTTCCACCAGCAAAGAACGCGGCGTCCACCTGGCAAACCATCGAACCCCGAGGGAGTTCAAATGTGGAGTTTGCGGGATTGACTTTAAGGACGTGCATCATCTTCGGAGGCACTCTGTCGTGCACACAGGGCTGAAGCCCTTCAAGTGCTCGGTGTGCCAGCGCGGCTTCAACCAGACGAGCCACCTGAAATCTCACATGCGGCTTCACACGGGGGAGAGACCCTTCAAGTGTCAGCACTGTGACAAGAGCTTCAATCACAACGTGAGCCTGAAGAGTCACGTCCAGCGTTACCACGCCAACAATTCTGGACATAGACGGGAGAAAGGAAATGAAACGGCAAAAGGCGCCGGTGATGCAGAGGACAACGGGGATAAAGAAGGCACAGATTCGGAGTCTGACGTTGCAGGAGGACGGGAAGACACAAAAGAGGAGGTGCAGAGAGATGTGCTGATAAGTAAAAAGAGAAGCACGGGGAGGCCGAGAGGAAGGCCGAAGAGAAATGCAGCACACTGCTCGGTTCTGTTGGCGGGGAAGAAAGGCCGGCGCACAAGCACAAAGACTGCAAAATCAAAGGCGCAGAAGCCGAAGAAAACAGGTTCCAGCTACGAGGAAAGTGAGGACGAGCAGTCAAACAGCGACTCGTCTTTTGGCTCCGCACAGGAGGAAGAAGAAAAAGAAGAAGACGAAGAGGAGGAGGAGAAGGAGTCAGCAGGGAAGAGCACAAGGAGATCAAGAGGGAAACCAAAAAATGACAGTGACACTGAGTTTAACCCAGAAGAAGCAAAGAAGAAGAGATACAGCAGCCCGAGCGGTGGGAAGCGCAGGGGCAGACCAAAAGAAAACCTAATGCTCTAAAACATTTCCAAAACACTTCTGAAAAGAAAGAAACCTTTATGAGAAAGAAAACATCCACACAGGCACTGAATCACATACAGTCTTTTACTGTTTGAACATCATGTTGCATTGATTTCCAGATAGTTTTAAACTTCTTAAGTGATGTGTAGAACGTCAAATTAAAAAGTACATTCACGTTGGCTCTTTAAATCTTTTTCAGTTTCATGGCAAGAAAAGCAACTCAGTCAATTATTTGAGAGTTAATAGTTGCAAATGATCTACACCAAATGTTGGAGGGGCATTACTGTTCAGGAAACTTGTACCATCATTTATTCTTTATATTATAAAGCTGCATAATTATCAAACTTAAAGCTGCAGTGCTGAACTTTTGTCTCCTTCTCTGGCAGTGAGAGTTATTACACAGTTACTCGCCTGTGGACGTGCGCTTATGATGTTACAAAAACACAGAAGAAGTTTCCACATATCCAAGACAGCAACGCTTTGTTCATGAAGTGAAATGTTTTAGCTGCACATTTTACAAACGCCAACCTCTCCCAAGGAAACGCTTTCACAAACACGTCTTTCACCACAGTCCGAGTAGCTGGTGGCTCCTCCATCACTTTTCCCCTTCAGCTGTGGCTACACCAGTGTGTGTACACTCAGACAGTATATAGTCAATTACAAAGTCAATAGCAGAATGATAAATCAATAAATACATAAATATCTGTTATCTGAGTTATTAACGGATTTAAATTATGTGCCATGTAAGTTTAAAGTCTCTTTAAGTTTATTGCCGTATACAGAATGTTAATATATGCTATTTATGGACCAAAGTCTAAAAAACTTGCAAAACAGCCAGTATGGGCTTTTAAGTGATGGCAGTGATTTTGACATAAAAAAAAAAAAAAAATCTAATTTTGCTATTTTGAGAGTCTATCCTCGTAACTTGGCTTACAGTGTGTTAAAGGGGAAAAAAACGGTTATTCACATTTCTACTTACGAAAAAGCCTAAATGGTCTCTGGCCAACTCCACTAGATCTGCTGTGGGTTTAATGTCTTGCCAAAGGAGTTGACTTCTCCCCACCTCACAATTCTTGAATTTAAAATGTATGGGTGTATCTGGCTTCGCAGTTCCCACTTTGATCAGAAACCCTGAATGAATCCCTGCTGCTTACATGTTTATCCTCTTTCTCTCTCTCTCTCTCTCTGTCTGCGTGTGCCAGTGCTTAAGCTCGCTTCAAGGCCCTTCAGGTTTGCTCGTGTGCTGGAGGAACTTCTTCAGCTTTTCTCTCTGGGAAGGAGTCCGCCTGTAAACTCAAGGCTCCTCAGTGAATAAGAAAGACAGTTTGCAGGTCTAAATGTTGACTAATGTTTAGAGAGCTGGAATGAAAGGACACACTTCTTTGTGAGCTACAAAACCTCGGTACTTTGATGTCACACGATACATCTCAGAGTGCCGAACAAGTGCTGATTTGTTTAAAGACAAGTGTGAATACAATCCAATGACTTTACATACCTTTCGTTAGTTTGATAAAGGTCAAAAGAAAGACAAAAAAACAACATGAGCCTCTGTTTAGTCTCATAATTGTTCTGCGCATTGAGAGAACTGAGAAATAATCACAGACCTAAGTCAAGACTTAAAGGTCTTCCGTATCCATGAATTTATACGTATTTTCATCACAGTAAGGGAATAACAAGAGACACAGAACACTGTTGAATCCAGATCACGTCCATAGCTTTTGTTCCTTTTCATCAGCAGTATTCATCCCAAAATGTGAGATGGATAAAGTGACAGAGAATCATCAGCACTGTGAGTTTTACACTGACGCTGCCGTATCCCAGCATCCGTCGGCCCAGGTGCCCGTCACAGGGGCGAGGAAGGCTTCGAAATGGCCACTAGATGTCCTCCGCGTGCCGCAAAAGCTGGCTCATTTTTCAAAGCAATAAGTGAGACCATGGCCTCAAAAACACAATTACTATGGTAACTGTTGTTCCTGCTGCCGTGCCCGAGCAGGCCTGTTGAATGAGTCAAGAATGTCCTTTCTCACAGTTGTCTCCCCTCACCCCCTCTCACCCTGTCATCCTCCCTGGAAACCAGTATGAGGTTCTGAGAGAAAGCAGATTTTTTTTTTCCGTCTTCAAACGCATTATCTCCCCCACTTGACTCATACAGACTCTATATATAGGTGACTTCATGGTCTGGCAGATATTCTCCATCTATAGCGAGTGTGAAAGTATTAAATAGAAGCTAAGACGCCCCTGACGGAGCCAGATGCTGAGGCTTGCAAAACTGATGTCATTTTCTGCATCACAAGGACGTCATTGTACAGCTATTTTCTCAGCCGTCTCCTGTTTATATATGAGGTTGTATCTGTATATAGATTATTCTCCTCCAGTATGTTCTCCCCTTTTCGTCCCGATGCTTCCTTTCCACTGGTGTAACTCTTCCTGATGATTTGAGGCCGGCCTTTTCAAGATGCCAGTTAAATAATCTGAGCCGCTCTCCGTCGACGGAGGAACAGATTGATGCTTGGAGACTGCCGACGAAAGTGTGCGCCATGGAGAAAATAACCGCTTTGGCATAAGCAGGGCACCATCAGTGAGAGGATAATATTTGTTTAGTGCCATAAATTCACGCAGCGAGATACAATGTAGATCCAATGTATTTCTGTTAGTTTCTTTCACAAGCCGGGGAGGGAGGGGCATGATCAGTGAAATAAAATGAGCTTAGAGCAGAAAGTAAGGAGGATATTTGTGAGCAGCTGGGGCCACTAGAAACCTTTTTTTTTCTTTTATGGTTTCTATATTTGCTTAAGGAATCAAATTTCACGATGGGTTTCCCAAACGGGGTCTCATGTGGGCACCAAATGTCATAAGACAAACAGATAGGACTCCACCTGGGCCCAATGACATTTTCTCGCTCACCGATTCCCAGGAAACTTTATTTGGTTGTTTATTTAAATGCACTCGACCTTTGGACAGCTCCTGTTTTCTGTGTTTATATCGTGATTGGTTTTCAGGAGTCTCTGTGTTTGGTCATAAACTAGTCCACCCTCTCTAAACTCCAGTTATAATGTTCTGTAATATTTTTTTTTCCATGCGTTTTTAAAGTCGATGTACAGTTACAGCCAGGTGGTGTCAGCGAAAGAGTTGTCCTCTAAAGAAATGGTTGGAATGTGCCGATTCGCACTGTTAATATAAGATTAGTGCCATAGGCCTGTTAGCCTAACTTAGCATAAGCATTGGAAACGGGGGGAAACAGACAGCCTGTCCAACGGTAACTAAATCGTCCCAGCCAGCACCACTAAAGCCTCCGGAATTTATAAATGATAATATGACTTTCTATTTCCTCAGATACTTGAATAGCTCATTCTCCCCTTAAGGGAACTGTTTGTTTGTCAGACTATTTCTTTTTAAGCTGGCCTCATGTTTAACACGCCGATATGCAAGTGTTATTGATCCTCCCAGTCTCCACAATAAAGCAAATATCCCTAAATATCAAACTGTTCCTATAATGGGGGGATTATCCTGATGAACTGTTCAAAGATCCCTCGATGGGAGCAAATTTCCTGCTGTCTTCCCTTAAATGTTCTTCAGAAGCGTTCCTCCGTCTGTCTCCTCCCCTGTAAAGTTTTGCTGCAGCAGTCTTCGCTGTCATTCTCGTTGATTTTGAGTGGCCCCCTCTTCCGCTGACTTTCACACGGGAGACAGAGTGCTGTCATACGGTATTTATCAATCACACAGCATTTGTATTCTGTTATTTACCGCACGCTCACCCCTCCCCGCCTCCCCCACCTTCCGCCCCCTATCTGTGCAGAATTACCCCCATCAACAGTGCAATCACTTGTCTCCTGCTATCCAGCCTGCTTGACTGGCAAGTATTGCTTTGCTCCCTCTGTCATAGTGCGGCATCGTCAATCCAACACAGCAGGGACCGAGTAGTACGTCAAGGATGTCAGCAAGTTTTTTTCCCCGAGTTGGGGGATGTGTTAGATCTTAGTCAGAGATGAGCATAAATTTGATGGGAAAGGGGCCAAAAAATCCATAGCGCTGTCAGTATTGAATATAAATCCACATGTGAAAGTCACACGCTGAAACCATTCATGGCATCTGTGTGAGCGCCCGGTGGTTGACAATATTGTTTATGTTGCAAATATGCATAAATGCATATGCAGTCATTCAGCTTTGTTAATTAAACCGTGGCGGAGGAACTCTGATACATGTAGAAATCCAGCTTTGAAAAAGTAGGTACTGTCAGGAAGATATACTTTAAGTATCAAAAGTAAAAGTGTCAATACAGAAAAATGTCCATGTCATGCGATAATCTATTATTATATATACTAATGTATCATTAGATTATTGTTATTCATGTATTAATGTTAAAGTAGGATTTTATCATTCGAATCATGACATGTTTGCCTTATAAATGACATAAATGATGATCAAAAGAGTGACCAACAGATTTTCAGCCAGTATGTTTGTGTAAGTGACTGAAGCTGTCAAATAATTATAGCAAAGTTTGTCTAAAAATGTAATGAAGAAGAAGAAAATGGCATAAAAAGAAAAGATACAAGCAAGAGTAAAACTCTTCACCTTTGTACTTAAGTATATGTACTAAGTTACATTGCACCACTGTGAACAGACTCTTCTAAAAATCAGAAAGTTAAACTCAGTGGAACAGATCTTATTTGCAGAAACTTCTCCATGAAACATTGGATTATTTTTTAGAGCGGAGCACACTGACTGAACACCAACTGCATAGCAAGACGTATCGATAGCCGGCAACAGTCGTCAGCGTTTGTTGGTGTCTGCAGCAGATTTCATGCCTCATCTGATCTGTTCATGTCGGCAAAATTTTAAGATTTGTAACTGCAATCGAGAGAGATTTAATCAGGCAAGTTTTATGTTTCGTGGTCAGGCAACAAGCTGCATATTTGAAGTTGGCACGGGCCGCTGAACAGTCGATGTTCTTGCTCTACAAGTTTCCAGTGTAAAACCAATGATACCTGACAGATAATATCAACACACAGGATCTCCAGCATATTGAATTTATTCAGCATCCCTCTGCCTGTTGCTCTCCTCGGAAAGGCAAGAAGGATAAAACCCCTCAAACTCTGGCAGATAAGAAAATCCAGGAAAATAAGTAAATATGCCGTATTAATATCATTTTGTGACATCTACATACTATAAGAATATTTAGCTCTTGATGCCTTTCATGCTAATGCACTATGAATACACGTGAAAGAGATAAAGTTTTAAGTCATAAGATGTATCGGGCTGAATAATGGTAGTAAAACTGCAGGGATATCTCTCGTCTTAAACACTGTTCCATGTTAAGTTTTCATATTATTAACATTACGTGTCAGATTCTTTACGGCATGTTGGGTTGCTCATGTTCATTCATGATTTTACAGCTTCCTCACTAGATTTAAAGTGCAGAGAAAGAAAAAAAAAGTTCCACCCCCTCCTTTGTTCTGCACAGTTTTTAGTTTAAGATGTGAGAAATCAGGAGTGAAACAGCTGATATTCGATAAGTAAATGATGAAATATCTTTCATTTTTCTCTGACCCTGTTTGTCACTTGAACTTTTCTCTCACTGGGGGGAGGCCTGCTTGGGTGTGGGAAAATGATTTTCCCATGTTTGAAAAATCTGACATCTGCATCCTGTTCTCCTCCCATTCCTCGCTTATAGTCATTTGGATCAAAAAATTTTAATCAACCCCTTAAACGTTAATCACTCTGTCGCTCGCAAGCAAACGCACGTGCAGAACGGCAGTCTGTGGAAAATCAGAGGTGACAGAAACCCCCAAGTGGCTGTGACACTGCCAGCCCGAGACAGAGACAGTTATCTGTACAAGGCCACTGTGTTCCTCCAAATCAACACAGGCATATTACATTTCCACTCGCTGCCTCGGAGCAGATTAATATGTCCCTCCAGGATCCACATACACACAGACGCTGTCACTCCTCTGTTTGCAACTTAAGTTTTGAAATATTAATTAACTAGAGGCAATTCATGCACCAATATACGTATGCTCCGCTGCAAATTATTGTGCATATGTCACACAGAAGAAACAACATATTTACTGTCACTCTTATATTTTTTTATTTTAGCCGTGCCGTGAGAATCTCCAACAGCTACTGGGTCTGTTGCCATTAAATTTGGTTCAGACATTCTTAATTCTTGCATCCAACTAAGTACGGTGATCCCCTGACTGTTCATCACATCTAGTGCCACCATCAGGTCACACCTATATTTCTATTACTGGCAATCCCATCGGCCTCACTTACAGTAAACATTTTTCCAGCTAAACATCAACATGTCATTGTCATTGGGGGCATGTAAGCATACTGGCATTAACATTCAGCTCAATGCACCAGCCTCACATATACAACCTCACAGAGCTGTTGGCATGACTGCACTCTTTAGTCCCATTCTGACTGCAGTTATTCCTAAAGTGGTGATGGGATTTTAATATTACCTACTCTGGTCAGTGATTTTAACCCCCACCTGGAGCCCATATATGTTTTTTTTTTCTTTTTTATCCCCACCTCAGTAAGAATTACAGCTGCAATTACCAGCTGTTTCTCAGTGAACCTGTTGGTCTTCCTGTAATTTAAATCCCATCCAGTGACATCCTTACATTTTTGTCCTTCTGCTGCATTCTCCAATAATGTTATAATAATAATGTTAATCTCATCTTTATAATAATGTTAATCTCATCTTTATGGGACTCTTTTCTCTATAATGAATTGACCAGTTAAATTGATCTCCTCTAGAACACAGTAAAACTTCGATATCTTTACAGATGCAGTCTTTTACAGGGAGCAGTGCCTTGTTGTGCCTTGTCGAGACGTTCCTTTTATTCTGGGCAAGATGTTCAGTTATAGGCGCCCCACAGCATTTCGCTTGTTTTCCCTGACCTCAAATGACCA
>JAOXYL010000071.1:12183925-12200373 GCA_028564955.1 Terapon puta
TGTGTGTGTGTGTGTGTGTGTGTCTGAGGGCGTGCTCGCTGCAGATGAGCTGTGATTCCAAGGTCACGGGAAGGATGCGCCATGGGAATCATGAATATGTATAAAATATCATTGGCTTTCAAAGAAGGGGTTGTCAGGCTAAATACCACCGCTGAGCGCAGATAACAGTGAGGAAAGAGTCTGGGTTATCTTTCCATCTCAGTGTGGCCTGCTAACGTGCAAGCTGTGCATGCTAACGTCCAGAAATATAATAGAGATTCTGCCGCTGCTGTCATCCGGCCGCCGCTCTTACTCTTGCTCTCATAATAGAGGCCGACAGCATTTGGACATGAGGGGATCTGACTGCTCCAAACAGATGTTTGATGCAGCTTTTGGATTTAAGAATGAGAACTCTCCCACTTCAATTTCACTGTGAATGGCATTACGGATACTGGTGGAGAGACTGCTGTCCGCCGCCTCCTGATGTTGCTTGTACATCCCGGCCTGGAGGTTTGTAGAAGTCTTGAGTGATATGAAGAGCCAGAACATTATTTACTCTCAGATGACATCTCTTCAAGGACCACGGGTCATTTTCTTCGCAGTGAACCCCCCCGCCCCCAGCGAAGACACAGTGATGACCTTACGGCAGGCATACTGGCGCTCGGCTGCGTGGAGAACGAGGGAGAGGAATATGATACATCAGGCACATTATGTCGTCTGTAGCAGTGACTCTATCAACTTACAGTGCCATTAAACCAAGGGCAAAGTGGACATCCTCCCCTGTGAAGTCCATTCACAGATCATATAAAAGGATATATGGTGTGTGTAATGGTGTTTGATAAGCACTTTGAGATGATTATCATTGGCCCTGCCTGACCTTGTTGGCATAACACGGGCTTCCAACGCACTGCACTCAGATGAACTTACACTGTAAAGCTGCGTTTTGCTTTAAAAGTGAGAATAAGCTTAGAAAGTGAAGGTGAAAATTATTTATGATGCACTGCAGCCCAAGTGACAACAAGTGCAAAGGTTATGCAGTAAATATATCTTTTTCTATACACACTGTATTAACTGTGCAGTCTCTGTATATCCCTGTTTCTCTCTCCGAGCTCTCCGTCTCCTTTACTGTTGCAGACAGTGTTTTGCTTGAGTGTGTTGCATAAACTCCCAGTGGCATAAAATGCACTTAAAACCACATCTGTTCCACCATAAAAGAACTAGTTAAGTCAAGATATAGACGATAAAGCTTCAGCCAAGGTCCACTCGCTAGTTTTTAAGATTCTGAGACGTGGTTGAAAGACATTAAGTGGATCTTGAGTTTAGACACTACAAATACTTGAATCACTTCAAATGATTGTGCTATTGTCTCACTGTGCGTGAACATCCTTTACACGTGGTGTGAAATAACTGAAAGGATGTTGTGAAAGTTTCTGAGGAAGCTAATTATTCTTTAGGAACATTGAAAAGTTTTCACTCATCTCAACATACCGTACCAACGCACTGGTACAACATGTTTTGACACTGTCCATGACGTATCCCACTGGTTTTGGCAATCCTTCTTCTCAACGACAGCAGGGAGACAAGGCCGTTTATCTGGGTAGTTGGGATGTTCACAGTATGAAGAAAATGCAAAGTAATAATAATAATCCAGAAATGTGCTTTAATGTGAAGCACCAGTGTGGAGCTTTGATGTTTTGTGTCATGTGGTGGGGTAAGAGTTGGGGTCAGTGGGGGCACCAGACCTCGCTGATGAAGCCGCGGTTAATAAGAAACTGATTGTTGGGTTTAAGAGAGCACCTCCTCCACCCCCACCCCCACCACACTAAAGCTTTCAATACGTAACTAGACTCGTTTTCGGTGTGCTTGAATTTTAATTAAACAATATGAAACATTTATGATTGAATGGTTGGAGTACACTGATGAGTGATGCAACACGCTGCAACCCTCAGAGTCTTTGAGACAGACTTACATATTTAATCACTCACACTGTCTTTACACTGTTTGTTATGCATGTGTGCGTCTAATGGACATTACACGTCTTGCACTTCAGCTGCAAGGGACAATAAGCAAAACAATTTCACATTGCATTTTCACTTCTGTCATGTTCAGTGGGAAAAAAAAGTAAAAAAAAAAGTAATAAAAGGCGCGGCTCCAGTTCAATCTGTCACAACATATAAACAAGAGATGGAAAATAAGCTGCTCCACGCACAGTTTCAGCCCTGTCATAAGTATTGCGTCAAAATGGCTGTGCCGTTTGGCGTCGGAGTGTTACATCAATTCCTCCGGCCCCATCATTTCAAAAGCCTGACACATGCAGAAGTATGAATTCGACTGCAGGGTGGAGAGGTGAGCGTGGAGGAGGGGAGGGCTGATGTTTGAGAAGAACTGAGAGGGAAGGAGGAGGTAGGAGGGGAGATAAATGGAGGCAATGTTTGAAATTATAATTTAGTTCTCTCCACACATCGCTTCTTCTCGCCTGGAGCTCAGAGCGCCTCGCAGTTTGCTGTTTGTTAGCCTCTCTTCCTCTCTCTCCGTCTCTGTGTCTCTCTTATTACAGGACTCTTATGCTAAATCCTAAAGGTAAATCCCTATCTATTAAACCGGCATCTGAAGCTCTCCATGAACATGTGTAAGTGACTCACACATGTTTATGATAGAGTATCTGCATGTGTGTCTGTGAATATTATCAGAGGTTGTTTTCAGTTTATTTTCTCCACACTACCACCAAGAGGGGAGGCTTAAATACATATATGTAAACACACCCACCCACACATACACATACACACACACACACACACACACACACACACACATATATATATATATATATATATATATTTATTCATATAGATTATGCACATTGTTGGGGGCAGAGTGAATGATCCCTGACAAGTTGAAAACGACTGGTGGGGTTTTTTAACTGACAGAAAAAAGAAGCTAAGTGGATTAAGAGCTTGTTATCATCAAGGAGGAGAGAGAGCAGGCAGGAGAAATTAATACACATATTTAAAATTCTGCCTGGATTCTGTTTTTCCCATGGAGTCAGGTTGGAAAAAAAAAAAAAAACGCTCTCTCACTCTTAAACCCTTTCCTTGGATACCTCAGATTTACCTTCAGCCGCTGCCCAGGGTGAAGTATTAACTGTGCTGCATGTTTTCTGTCAGTTAGAGAATGAAACGTCGTCTGCAGGGAGGGAGAAAGTGTAGGAGAGGGAGGATAAAGGAGGGGTAGAAATGGAGGAAGAGAAAGAGGGGAAAAGTGCATAAGCCTCATCTCCATTACATCCCATTATCTTCCCTTTAGCAGACAGGCCCTTCAGGACACACACACACAAACGCAGACACACAAACACACACATTTACAGGCACAAATACAGATACTGTACAGTGGTGTCATTGCTGCTGGATGGGCAGCTGGACATGAAGATTGATGAGCTCCTTTCTAAATTCAGAGGATGTGCCGGGGGCATTTAGGGCGTACATACCCTCCTCTGTATCTGTCACATGCACACTCAGACTCCAGCTCCAGCGGCTCCATTACCTTAATGGTGATCCAGCTCCGAGGAGAGAGGAGAGTAGGGAGCTGGTGCCGAGTGTGACAAAGAGAAGTAGTTCTCTGCCGGGGAAAGGAGAGGAGAGGCAAGGTCAGCCCTTACCATGTGATTTCATGATCAGTCGGTTTCCTTTAGAGAGTGTAATGGAGCTTTTCAGCGCTTCAGGTCATCCATGTAAGTGCCTGACGAGTTGCTCGTGGAGCTTATGCGACACACGTCGGGGGCCTCATCCTCATATAGCCAGGTTAAGTGAGTGTGTGCTGCAGCCTATGGATTTTAGCAGCTCTCTGCGAGTCCAGTAGCAAAATAAAATGAGAGCAGGTGTCTAAGATGGTTTTTGGTTTCCTGCTGGTTGGTTTAACTCAGTAGTTACTGACACGTTTTTCCCCAGCAGGTAGACACACCTATGAGCCTCTACCAGTTCAAACCAGTTTGATTTTCCCTTTTTAAATAAAAAAGATATGTAACTTTACACTGTTTAAACAAAAGTCACATATAAAGTTGTTCCATACCTTTTTGATTTGTGGCCACTAAAGGTGAAGCAATGTGCTGGATCATCTTTGTTTTTCAGATAGAACTTTTAACCATTTATGCATTTTAATTTGATGGCCTACATGAAAGACTGGAGGGAGGAACATCCTCCTTATTGCAGTTTGCAACCCTATTTGTATGTGAATGTTTTCTTCCTAAACACAAAAATATAGATGTATCTAGAACTTAGAAAAAAAAAATTCCTTTGACTTACTTCACTGTCTCTCCATGTGTTTCGCCCCTGTTACCTGCAGAATTCCCCCCCAGCGGTGCCCTATATGCTCTATAGATGATAACAACGGGAGTAAGAAGCAAGAAAAGTGGTTAAACTTGAAATAGTCTCTACATTTCTTCCATCTGTCGTGTCCTTAGAGGGGAGAATCACCGCTGAAATGCCGCTTTAAGTTTTAGGACCAAAAACACTTTGACAGTGCTGCTAAAAACACAAGCTGTCAAAAACCGAGAAACTCAGTGCAGACTATAAAAAAAACTATAAAAACATTAGTCAGAAAACTTTGATGTGCCGGGGACATTTAGAGCAGATTTCTCTTCCTACAGGGTGCCGTTTGTTCCACAGGAAGTTCATTACTGTCCTATCAGCCACATAACAGATCAATAGCTGTCTGGAATCATTTTCTGTGTGTGTGTGTGTGTGTGTGTGTGTTTGAGCATGTGTGCATGACAGAGTGTACCAGGGCAAGAGCACTTTTGTGTGTCTGTGTGTGCGTTTAGAGGGAGAGAAAGAGGGTGTTATTAGTTTGAACGACACAGCATTAACCGTCACACCGCTCAGAGCTGTCCTCGTGGATCGGGATGGGTGGGAAAAGGGGACGGAAGCAAGGAGAGATGGACAGATGAGTGACAGGAGAGAGGAGTGGGGGTTTGCTTTCGTGATCAGAGCTTTGACATCTGTAAATTTAATTAAAGCTGTGTGTGTGTGTGCGAGAGAGAGAGAGAGAGGGAGATGGTGTGTATTTTTGTGTCAGTGTGTGTTCCCCTTTATGGCCGCCTGCAGGCACAGCACTGCCTCTGTCGATGGTTTGTCCTTCATCAGATGGCCCAAGGTTGACGAATTAGGACTGTTGCACATGCACATTTCCCCTTTACTTTTTTTCTTTTCCTCTATGCCTCAAATTTTCTCATTGATCTTCATTTTTAGAGCCTTCTCTCATTCCTACTCTTTTCTTCTGCACATTTCTTTAAACATTTGCAGCAGATATTGAATTTTTTCATGATATACTGTATAATGTCAGCACTCACTCTTGATTACAGGCTGTCATGAGCCCCTCTGGACCATTAGGGGGCACTCTGAATACCTATAATTACGCCTGCTGGCCACAGTCACAGCCCGATCTGTTATCCCACATTTGGTACTGTAATAGTAGATTTTGAGTTTGAATTTGCTCATTCATGACACCTTCATCAAGGTCTCCTCGTGGTAACAAGTCAAACACCGAACAGGCACTCAAATCTTAGTGCTTCATGTCATATTATTTTCGAGTTACCGCTTAAAGAGCCCCATCATGGCTGATGGTTTGAATAACCTTTAGTAGTTATTTTTACAGGCATCATGAAAACCTGTAAACATTCATTTAGAGTATCATGCTGTAACTAAGTGAGTGGTCCCTGAGTCAATTTTCAGAATAAAATATCCAAATATATCCACTTCTTATTACTTCAGTCAAGGATTCAGTGGGCATGTATCTTTCCTCAATCATTTCTTTTCCTTTAGACGTTCTTGAATTGACTCTCTCTCACAATTCCTGCAAAATCTGAATATATTGTTCACACTGAAATCAACTTCATTCATCATAAAATTTTTCCTTATCAAGGAAATCATGTGTTGTGATTGTGATTTGTGTTACTAGCTGGACTTCACTTGACTTGTGAAAACAACTGTATAATATCCTCTGTGGCATGAAAGTGAACTTTAGAAAGTTTAAAATAAGTCAACCCTGTTTATCACCTGACCTGCTCCACCCACTTACTCACCTCAGAGTTTGTGTCATGTTTGTGGGTTTGGGCTGCTTGGATGATGAACCTTGCACATTTATTGTTGGAGAGGCACTGAATCATGACAGATTGGCACTACTGCTATAATTACTTTGGAGACCAGGAATAGCATTTGGCCCTTGGATTCAAGTTAACAATTTGATCCAGAGCAGCAACAGCTGCACAAACGGGATCTTTATTTCACAATAACAGCTGTATCTCTTCACCTGAGATATGTCTAATACAATATCTAATCTATAGGAACAACATGTCTTAGACCTTCAAATCTCATCTGGTGGACTTTTTTGCAGCCCATAACTTGACACATGGAAGAAAATATAGTTGCAGTGGATACCCAGTGGCTCTGACACCAGTGTGTGGAAATCATCAATGGTGGTTGCGTAATGCTTATTTAATATCATACCTTTGGTGACAGTGTTCCCAGGGGGGGTCAAAGGTGAGATGTTTCAAATGACTTTCCTGCTCTTTGATTGCCTCCATTAAAGTAACTTAAGAGTCCAAGTAACTGAGCGTTGCAAACGTGAAATCCAAGAGTGCCTTGGCTGCTAAAACGCATATCTGAGTCGCAACAGTAAGAAAAAAAGAAAAAAAGTTACGGGAGAGAGGCAAATGCACTCAGTGGAGTTTTCCCAGGTAATTGACAGTTTAAGGAAACATGCAAAAGATTTTGGGTCTCCTCCGGTTAAACTTGCATGATTGTCAGCTAAGTTATGCTTCATATTCAACTAAGCATTCAGAAACATTTCAGCTCAAAGCACTGGGTTTACATGACAACTTGCAATGTAATTACATCTGAAATGCTGAGCCTCTACACTCGCGTTCACTCACTGCCGTATTAGTATCATATACTATATATCCATGAACAGAGGGGCAGAAGTTCTTTCAGAAGTTAAGCTTGCACTGTCTTTTTGTATGAACATTGGATAAAAGGCATCACTCATAATGGGAAACACACACAAGCATTATCACCACCTCATTGTGCACGTCCCTTCAGCTCTGCAAAATCCTTTCACCACCACAGAACAGTGACGTTCACTGTTCTGGTTCCCTTTTGCTCTTCTCAGTTCCAAACTAACTTGGATGCATCCACTGCACACTACCTGCCCACCTCGATGAAGTCTGATAATGTTGGCCAGCTGGTGAGTACGGCGGAGCTTCCGGAAGCTAAAAGGCTAAATAAAATATCTATATCCAGGTTGGTGGCGACCAAAAGCAGAGCTAAATGGAACATGAGTACTGGATTTACATGCATTTAGAAACATAACTCCAGATTTAAGATAATGTTACTGCACTGCTGGAGTTGTAAATAAGCTACTGTGCACTTGTGTTTCCCATCAATCAATTCTTGATGATAGTTAGTTAGTTAGCATTAATTATTTGCTGTGCCCGCTTTTGCATCTCAGGTGGATCTCTGAGTTTGATATTATATTTTCTCAGTTTACTAAATAATGTCCTTATTTAAATTATTGGAAGTGGCTTCAAAAGTGCCTCACACAGATGTAGAGATAATGTTTTATTCTTGTCTGAGGTGTGCAGAATGGAAAAGATCATAAGAAGAAAAACCCATGGACACTGTGCAAGGCAAGATTTCGAGGTCTGCCTTACTCCCCCCCACACACACAATCTATGGACATGCAGGTCAGGTGAGCTGCTTGTCCCATTCATTCATAGTTATGAGTGTGAGTGATTGTCTATTAATGTTAGCTTTGTGATGGACTGGTGACTTATACAGGAAGTCTCTTTGCTTTCTGTTCACTGTATCCTGGTATAGGCTGCAGCCCTACAGCCCCCCCTGTGGCCCTGAAAAGGCATGAATGAATTTTTCATAACTGTGCTTTAAATTCAAACTGCAGGTCTGCAGAGGTACAGGATCAATGACAATTTCCACAAACGTAAAAACGGAAACATTCTCACTCTATACAAATGTAAAATATCACATTGGAAATTTTCTTAAATGAATGAAATTCACTTAAAGCATTTTCACTTTCATTTTTTGTATGTGTGTGTGTGTCTGTGTGAGTGTATGAGTGAGCGTGTGAGCCTGTGCGTCAGCTAGCTTATGTGCCCTGCTCTGACACTAATGCAAATAGCCACCTCAAGGGCAACATACAGTAGGAGGGCGGGGATATGTCATCGCTGATAAAAAGGCCTGTGTACACACACTCACACGCACACACGCGCACACACATTATCATCGATGCCACCCAGCAGCCAAGTGTCCAAATTAATTACAGGCAGCCCACGTGAGAGCAGAGCGGCTGGCACAGGCCTTGACTGCCGCTCCTCCCCTCCACTCAACTCTTCTCCTCTTTCTTTCCTGGCTAACACTTCACTTCCAGACTGAACACACTTTTAATCACTGCTTCACCTGTGGAAACCTGAAAATGACGGAATCCTCCGCGCTTTGGCCTGCGACCCTCCGTAAACAGTGCAGACGCCTCTCAAAGTGAGAAGCCTATTCAAATCCCCCTCTTTCCGTTAATGCCTCTGTTTCTCCACTCAGTCGGCCACCCATTTGTATGACGTGTTACACTCACACACGTAAGAATGGCGAGCGCAGGGCGACGCTAATGGTGTTTCTTAATTTCCCCCAATTTGCTTCTGAGTCCATTTAAGAGCTGCATGCGTGGTTTAAGCATGTTACCAGGAGTGCACTCTCTCGATAATTTCATGGAAGTGAAGCAAAACTCTCTCTCTCTCTCTCTCTAATGGCTTGATTGTTGCCTCCTCTCCACTCCCTCTGCTCTCGTCTTCTCACCCTGACAGATTCTGTAGGCAGCAGCTATAAAGAGAGTTATTAATACCATCGTCATCATGAGCTTCTGTCTTCTTGTCAATTAGTGGCAGTTTTTGAACTTGAAGCAGTCTTCCTATGAGGGTAACAGCTGTGACGTCACAGGACACTGTGAGTTCAAACACTGAAAATAATTTGAGTTGTTTGTCATTTGAATGAAAAGTTGAATTCACAAACTCAACTTTTCAAGCTCGGGTTCTGCAGCATTACCTGGTTACCACTTGAGTGTTTGCCTACTTGAAGGATCAGTGTGCAGTATTTGGTGGCTCCTTACAGTGAGTTTGCAGATTGTGAACTGAATACCTCGCTCTTACAGCTCATTTTCCAAACGTGTATGAGAAACTGTGGTGGACATTCGCACCAAGGTTGAGCCGACAGGTGATCGGCTTGGGCATCAATGTTATTTGCTAGGCTGATATTAAGGCGATTGATCTATCTTACCATCAGAACTAAGATGAGATAAAAAAAAAAGAATCATCTCTAGATTATGTGCTGTGCTGTGCATTTAGAGACGTTTCTGGCGGGGTGGCATGTCCTCCCACTCTGCCCCGTTAATCAGCTCAAGAGATGAGTGAGATTTAAATCCTTAATCACAAACCAGCTCACCGTTTCTTTTCTGTGGATCTGACAAACTGCATCTCGGCTCTACAAAACTTTGCTCTGATTCTCAGTTTCAGCCAATTAAACACAAAACATAATGGTGAATATTTCATTTCTGAACTAAAACTACGTTTTGCATACTTGAGAACGCTGACTGCTCCTCGGAAAATCTGCTCTTGTGTATTGTGCTTCTGTTCACACATCTTGATGTGTCACAAGGAGGGATTTAACTGATTTTATCACATAAGTAAAACAAAAAATATACACCCTATCTTGCCAGAAATGAATGGAAATTTGATGGGCTATTGTCCAGCAGTGAATTTCCCACTCATGGCCATGGTGATGTTACCAAATTCTCTTTAAAATGGAAAAAAAATGTGTAAAGGACATCATTAAATATAGATGCATGATATTGTTAATATTTTATTGTTATTGTTAATTATTTTTTTTATCAGACAGAAATACAAAATATGAATGGTTCATTTTCCGAGCATTAACCAGCCTAATTAATTTTTCTAGGATTTTTTACCTCAGGCTCCATATAGTTTAGGACCAGTCACCAGGTAACCAGGAAGACTCCAGAACACAACCACCCCAAAATCATCTAATTTATGTTTTTACAGATTAAACAAGCAACATGTAATGTGTTGATTGAGGTTTGTTTTCCATCATGCCAAAACGATGATCATCAAATAACCTACGTCTGCAGCGAGACAAAGCTTTTCTGTGTTCTCCCCCTCAGACCTGGTCCTCGTTACAGGGTTTCAGGCGTGTGGAAGATAATCCGGTTGATCCTGTCCGGTCGAGAGTGTTTGTCCTGTAAATGTAGTTGCTTTGAGGAGGGTAAACAGCCAAACAGGCCAAACAGAGCTCTCACGTCCACATGGTCAGCCACTGCTGAGTGGAAAAAGCCCTCCGGCACTACACGGTGGCGGCTGAAATCCCCGCTGCTCACTTCAACACCAAGAGGCAACAACACCGCTGGAATCAGAGCGGCTGTTAGAACTCAGTTTCAATTCAGGGCTCTCTGAGAATAACAACTACTGACTCAGAAATATATTCACAAGCTGAAATGTTTAGACTATCTATCTAGCATCACCTCTCAGAATACTATCATTGCAAATATAGAGATTTGTATTTGTCATTATTATATATTTAAAAAAGGCAAAACACTTAAGTCTAAATGTAGAATATTTAGGTACAGTTGTTTTGTTCATGATCCTTCACACTGTGGCCGGGTAAGATGCTCATTTGCATGTACAAAGTTTTATATTACCTCTCACCATCTGTTACGTTAAAATACAGCCAACCTCCTCACTTTGATTCCTGCTTACTAATCTGATTTCCGTTACAAGCACTTAAACCAGGTTCCCTATCAGGTTTGCACATCTTTGTGTGTTTCTTTGCTAATTACAGATGCAGACAAATTAGTGCATTCTCAGGAGAGGAATCTTCAGTCAGCACTTCAGCGGGAATGCAAATCACGTCAAGTTGGCTCAATTCTGGCCTGAAGAGTGTGCTGATTTCTCCATTATTTGCACACTGCGAACCGAGTGTTGTCCTTCTGCTGCGATCAAAAGGGTGTGATGCCTGTTGCGTGCTTGTGTGTGTGTGCTCAGATGGCATTCAGGTTCAAATGACAAGATTTCTCCTCAAGCCGCTCGCGAATGAATACCTCAACTAAAATACTTGCCCTTCGTCAAGAGGTTCATCGCTGATAATCACACATGATGATATAAGACGTTGCTTCTTAGTTCTCACTTTCCTCTGCGTCGGGTTAAATGGAAGAGTTTATCAAACACTCTCATCTCGTTTCTTGCCGAGAGAAAATCGATATCGCGCTCACACCTGTATAGAGTCAGAAGACAGTTAGCTTAGCTTAGCACAAAGACTGGAAATAAGGGAGACAACTAGCCTGGCTTTCGTGATCGTTACTGCGCGTCACATTACCACCAGGGGGCAGTGTTGGATTTATCCCAAACTAAACTTGAAGGAAATGAAGAAATAACCCGAAAACTGAAAAAACCTTGTTAAACTCCTGTCTGTAAAATAAATAAATAATATGGCCTGCCTGTGTGCTTTTGCTGTTGGCTCGCTTATTAATTCAACGTTGGGTGCAGGGCCAACCTCAGCGCTCCTGGATATCCTTCCCTGCTCAACCAACCGTCATCGCAGATACACATAATGGGTAGCTGGGATTTTTGGAGGTGCGAACATCGGCTCCCCTGCCAGCCTCTGAAAGCTGCAGTTACCAAAAACACCTTCTCTCTCCCTCTCCATGACTAAACCACATAAGCCCGTTTCAGCCTGTAGACATCACTTGGCGTAACCGTGATCAGCGAACTTCATCTGTGAAAGTTCTTGTTCTTTGATAATTTTTTTCTTTCTACCAGCGTTGATCTTTTGCAACGGCAGCAAACACCGTAGTCGCAAAGACAGCCCTTAACAGACGGTAACATCTGAATTAATTACTGCCAAATTATCTGCGCCATCAGGAGACGTCAGTCCTCGAGTATTCACGATTATGCGTCTAATCTCCAGAAACCTGCTGCTTCGTCCTCGCTGTCTGTTCCCATTCAGAAGCTCCACCTTATTCTGTGAAATGATATGCTAATCCTGTTGGCACATGCTCGTGCGCGTGTCTGTGACTCCATGCTGACACCACTACGTGCGTTCCTGTCATTAGAGAGGGTGTGTGTGTGTAACTCTGTGTGTGTGTGCGTGTGTGAGCCTGTTTATATGCAAGATTGTCTGCTGAACCCGGTACGTGATAAATGGAGGGAACTAATTGCCTGATAATGCTGAAGAAAAATGAAACAGTCTCCGCAGTAACTTTGTGACACTCCACATTTTTCATGAATACATTTCTAGGATGGTTCCTTTTCTCACCACTTTGTGACAGAGAGGAAGTAGATGCCTTGAAGTGATTAAAAGTATGGAGACCTGCTTTGGTTTTAAGTGGTGTCCCTTAGTGAGGGATGATGAGATGATTGTCTGCCATGATGAAATATTGTTCCTAATAAAATCTTAAGAATAAAGAACCAACTGCAAATGTCTTTTTTCTTCTTTCCGTTTGACAGCGTTATAAAATAGCTTCATCAGAGCTTCTGCTGTCTGAAAACCCCTTCTTGTGAGTGCTGCTGTCTGAAAGTTTTGTTTTCTTTCCAACCAATTTGTTTTGCACATTTGAAATTCCTGCAGGAGCCATAAAGTTTGTTATATTTCTCTGTTATATGTTTGTTATATTTCTCTGTTTTATGTTTGTTATTATTCTCTGGTAGACAAGAACTTTAAAAATGTCATTTAATAATTTATTATTATTATACCTTTATTTTTATAAATGTATTAAAGTGACACATTTGATGCAGGTGACAAAATAAATATAACCAGATGTGCTGTATGAGCTATGCATGTATGCAAATAAATATCTGTATATAGTTTGCCAAAAAGTCAGTCACAGACCAAGAAATGTACATTTCATCACACTATACTACTACTACATTACAAAATCCTCTTTTGACCAAGTTCTCAAACAAAATGAAAATAGTTTCATACAACGTACTGTAAACATCAGTATTCTTACAGTTATATATCATTATATGTAATCTGTTACATCCATCTGCTGCATTGTTCTGAAAAAAAGGATCACAAAACCCATCTGCACCAAGATAATAAACCAACGATAAGTATGTCTCTTGAGCTGTTAAAGAGAGCTGAGGGTCTTCAGGACATCATTACTAATTCATCAGACAGTCAGGAAGTGCGCTGTCATTTATGTGGGTGCCTTTAAACAAAACAAAAAAAGGTCCATTATACACCTTTCTCACTGACATTTTAACTTGCACTTCAGACTAACAACATTAGTAATGTCCCTGTTCCATTTAATGTGTGCCAGTAGCGGAGCTCTGGTATTGTTCATGCTGGTTCGCTGCTATTGGCAAACCTACATGGAAAAGAGCCATCTCTAATGTTATTAGATGCACCTGTTGTTTTTCCTGCTTTGAACATTCAATATATCAGCTGTGAACATGATCTGTATGTGTTTCATTCCATCTGTTTTATTATTTTGTACTCTAATTGCTTCTCCATCTCTTCACATTTATAATTCATGTAATCTATTTGTCTTCCTTATCTGACTAACAATGAGAGTTTTAGCAGAGGTTTTTATGTAAACCCATAATAATAGCCTCTCTCCTGCATGTCTTTTAAAATCATGTTTCATGTATTTATCATGTTTTTGCATTGGTTCTGTTTTAATGCAGAATACCCTATAAGGCTGTGTGGTTAGGTGACGCATACACATGCCACAAAAAAAAAAGAATTTATATATTTACCTTATCCAACTAGCACACTGTAAAGTGAAATAAATAAAAATGTTCAGAGAATGACGTACCTGAAATAATTGAAGCACTTTGAAAAAAAAATCCTGTTAATCCAATTTTTCCATCAAGCCTCCTGGTTCACTGATGTGTGACGTTGCCTAATACTCGAGATATTTAAGGGATGGCTACCTCTGTATAAAAGGTAAAGATCGCCTATGGCTCATATCCACAATTTAATCTAGGATTATTCTAGATTTGATTTAATCTGGTTCAGAGGCCACTTCAGTCCAGAAGTAGCAAAACCAGCACAGTGAAAACAGATCTCAGATAACATCCTCCCTTTCTCCTTCAGTTCCCTCGCAGCCATGCCGTTTATTCACTATCATAAAATAAAACCAGATTTGGGGTGTAATATTTGACTCCACCCTTTTAGAACCATAGTATCAAAATAAAAGTATTTTTTTCTCTTTTCAATCACCCATCTTTCAAAAAAACATAATCTCATTTGGACTATTGTAATCCATTTATTTTGGGTTTACCCACAAGTCAATTGCCCGCCTCCAGCTGATCCAAAATGCTTTTGTTAGTCGTTTTATCTAATTAGAGGAGACAGGACACTTATTACATACCCTAGTTGCCTTCCTTCACTCTCTCCCTTTGGAAAATGTTGCTGATAAGATTTAAGGCGCAGAGTGTTAAGCCTTACTTACCAACCTGCAGCCTGAGATCTCAGGCAGTGATCATCTTAAAATTCACTTTTTTTTTGTTTTCAGCCTCTCAATTAGTTTCACCAGGTCTCTCTCACTTCTTCTCACGTCTTCATTCATTCGTATAGCTACTTGGTGACTTAGGTTTCTTTTCACTAATGTAACTATCACCACAGTCATTACCACACTTACATCAGTGCTCATGCCCCAAATTTGAACCAGCACATTCAAATAGAAATCAGGTTGTCACGGTGGAGGAGGCTCTCTCTTTATCCCACAACAGAACAGCCCATTAATGTGGAGAAAGTGCAGGATGTTTTTATTTGCGAGACACTTGACGCCGGTGGTAGCTTGGCTCTGAATCCATCTCAGTTCGTCTGGCCTTTGATGAGATTGGGAGTCATTTGTTTTTATCATCACGCTGCCTGCAGAAGCACTTGTTTACTGTCAGCAGCGCTGCGAGTGAGCATTTGAAATCTCAAAGCAAGCAAAGCAGCAATAACATCTGCTGTTTGGACATCGCTGCTCAGGAAGGCGGAAAAAAAACACAAAAAAGCATCGCTTCTGCTGCGTTACGATTGTGACAGAATAATGACAAATGATTTTAATACTTCCTTGTGTAGAAGTGATGAAAAATCTCCTCAGTGGTAAAAGGAACTGAGCGGGAAAGTGATCTCGTGTCACTTTGGAATAAAAATAACAAGTGAGAGGAATTTGGATGATGCATATTTTTTGTCACTTCCAATTAAAGAAAACCAATATCGGGAGTTTTGCAGCCTCTTTTTGTGACCTATTTCGTTCTGCTGTTTTGTACAATGTAGTGCAGGTGTTCAGTTTTTTGTGCTCGGCGCCTCCTGACAATAGAGACTGCACCGTGCCGTACACCACTAAACAAGTCACTGTATTGAAAGACAAAGTGCTGTAATCTCCTCTGGGGTTACTGAGAGCCTTTAATTATTCATAGATTAATAGACTGTAAAAATGTGTGTGTCCCTGGATAGCCACTTTGTGTCCCATAACTCTAACTAGCTATTTTTCCTCAGCTGTGCACTGGAAAATAGTCTCTTTAAGAGAGTGGGCATTTTCATCAGTGCGATTTATTCACTCTCCCATTAATGTTTATTGGACATTTACATTAATATTTATGATACTCCATTTACATCTACAGAGGAAGTGGACTTGTCTGAAGATGAAGATGAAACAAGCTGTAAATCCGTGGCAGAGAAACATTATTAAGACATTCAAATACAGACTCCTGACCACAGGACGCTGGGGGAGAAGCAAAGGACAGCTTCTGTTGCTCAAATTTCTTTTGGTAGTTATGAATGAATTTGAATCACAGTAACAAGTGATATTTCATGTATAGACGGCGCACCAAGCCCAGCAAGTGACAATGGCCTCTCACTACAATGACAATTCTTTTAAACTAAACAACAAAAAGGAGTTTGACTTTGCTTTTAGTGCTTCTGATATTACTTGTCAGCCTTCCAGTGTGGATGAAAATGAATCATGTGACACCACAACTGTTAAGTTAGGTTAATGGAATATTTTGAATAGTGTCTTGAAAATATGCCTGTTCCCCTTTCTTCTTGGATGAGAGAATCAAAATCAGTCTCATGTCTGCAATGTTGAAAAGAAGGCACCCGGTTAGCTTGGCTCAGTGTCAATACAGGAAAAATAGCTGTCTTGACTTGGTCCAAAGGTAACACAATCCACCCATCAGCACCTCTAAAGCTCTCTTTATATCTCTGTAGAAAAACTGATGAGAACTGTTTCCATTCTTTACACCAGGTCGAGCTGCAGTTGGCTTGAGATTCTGACTCAGAAGTGCAGTGAGAAAGATTTAGGGGGACCTGTTGGCAGAAATGAACTCTAAAATTCCTCACCACGTTATCATTGTGTTTTTGTGGGATAAGAACAGACCCTTCATATTTGCATAGGGAGCAGGT
>JAOXYL010000071.1:12222575-12233580 GCA_028564955.1 Terapon puta
TTGATAAACTTAGATTAGTGTTATGAATTGGGTTAATTTTCTGTCATCAAGTTACCTGTGGAATTAATGTTAATATCAGTGTCGCAGTGCTTGGATGTGTTTTATTTTAGCCAATACAGTACATTAAAAAATGGCTGGATTCGATACTTGTTTTGCCATGGTATAAAAAAATGATAAAAAACACATCTCTTATACAGTAGGTGTATTTGTTGGCTTTATGTTTTGAGATTAAATTAATTTGCTTAATGCCAGTCTTTTGAGGTTGTCACTGTCAACACAGACGATTATAGGCTCATAAATTGTTCACTTAACTAGACACAACATGAGCAACACGACAGACTGCATGTATGTTTCTGATGAGTGATAGGTTGTCGTCTTTTACAGTCCAGGTGGTGCCAGCTGTGAGGCCCTAACATGTGGGAAAAAAGAATTTAAATAAACAACCAGTAGCAGAAAAGGAGGATGAAACGACAGCAACTTTTTCACAGTTCCACCTCGCAGCACCGAAAACATCCTACTTCCTTTCCTTTGTCGTATTTAGGTATTTTGTGCACTAAGTTCAGGCTCTGTTCATAACTCAACACTGGAGACAATACCAGCAGTGAACGTCACAGCTCTTTGCTGTTGATCTTTTGACCACAAAGTACTTTATTAACAGAAGACGGATGAATGTGCCAATTATGATGATCTTATCAAGGCACTTGTCTTGTCTGACTGCTTTGGGTCTCTCTTGGCACAGTGTGTGAGCCTCTCTCTCCCCTTTAATAAGAAGAATAGATGAAAATAAGCAGTTGCACTGCGATTGCTGGGCCAATGGAACAGTAATTTTGCAGTATTTGCTGGTTGGGAAAGCCTGATCTGGCGAGATGTCGTAAATTTCACATACGCAGCCCCCCCAATGGTGTAGAGTGACAGTGCTGAGAGCAGGGAAAACAGGAATCGATGGCAGGATGTCCAAGAAAGCAAGTCCCTGCTATATCCTGGGCCACTGATGAAAGACATTTGTGTTTTTCAACACTTTTGATGCCGTCCGATTAAACTGCTCAGTAGTGTTCAAAAAAGATGTCCACTCTATATCACAAATGATTTATAGGTACAAGACAGGAGCTTGAATTGGTTTTTGAGCCTCTCGGGAGCTTTGTTTTACCGTGTGTTAAACAGTGAGCGGGGAGAGAGCGAGAGAGAAAATGACAAAGCTCATAGGATCATAAAATGTGGGGAGAAATGTGAACTGCCCACTTGAAATGAACGAGCAAAATGTGTGTAAGATAGGAGAGCTTTACAGTCATCTGAGCCGAGGGGGGAGATGTTTCACTTTCCTTTTCCATCCCGTTACCTATAAGGCAAATTTCTCACATGGGACGACACACTCGAACTGATCTAAGCCTCTGATTTATAATATGCAGTAGAGTGCCGACGAGACATACTCACCTTGGTCTTTATTTCAATCCGAGAAATCGCATGAATCTAAATTGGTTCTTCTGCCGCTACGCTTCAAACAAAGTCGAAAGAGTTCAGAGTTCGTCAGAGGGCTCTTGTTGGGTAAGTATCCCCGTTTCCCCGGTTTGTGGTATTGCATTAAAAACTACTCTCCACAGTCAGCATGTGCTTAATCTTTTCTTCCCTACAATCGCCTGCCTTATGAATCTTATGGGGATGTGCTTGAGAGGTTTTATTTTTATCCCCCATCGTCCAGTCCTCCCCGGCGTTTAGAGAAAGCTGGGCAGGCCATGTTAATGATCCTCATTAGACCAGGAGCTTGAATCCAAACTGGAATTCTTCCACTTCTTCCACTGCTACTTAACATTTGGTGTTCTTCTTCCTCCTCTGTCTGCCTTTCTCACTCTCCCTCTTTCTCACTTTCTTTTGGCACATCCCCCTCATTCCGCAACCCCCTCCTCGAACATTTTTTTCTTCCACCTCCCTCTATCATTTCTCCCTCTTTCTCTCTTGCGCTCTCTCCTCCTTCTCCCACCTGAGTAGCTGCACTGGGTCTGTAAAGGTCCTCCATCTCTTTCAACCTCTCCTTCAGATGGATTTTTTTCAAGATATTTACTGCACAGTGCAAGTCCCTGGGTAGTGGCGTGTTCCTGTGTATTTGAACGTGTCTGTGCTGTGTGTGTGTGTCCTGCGAGAAAAGGAAGTGTTCCAGATGACCTCTGATACTAGTTGCTTTTTCTCCCCCGCTGTGAAGTAAAAAGCTTAAAGTTCAGGCGTGAGCCCCCTCCAGGCAGCCTGTGAAGGATGTTCAGATATACAAACATGTCGACTCAAGAGACACCTTTAGCTGAAGGGTAAATATGCTCTGGCTCTGTTTATACAACAACTGTGCTGCAGTTAGAGGCAGACGTTGTTTGATACCTGGTTGACTGGGGATTATCTGAAGCCGCACAGTCCAGGCTGCTAAACTGAATCATTTTGATATTTATCTAAATGTTCTGTCTTTATGTAACCTTTATTTAGTTCGAAAAGTCACTCTGCACACTGAGAGGAAAAATTGCCCCCCCCCCCAAATGTGTCCTGAATACTTGATTTATCCTAAAGAACAGGTCTCATTGTCAAAGTCTCATTGGTGGAGGAAAAGGTTAAAGAAATACAACTCTGCTAAAGTTTTTGTTTTTGTGTAGCTTGTGAAACTCTTTCAACTCGACATTTTCTGGAACCAATGTGGTTGACACTTTTACTGAAGATATTCCACTAATACAGTAACATCGACAATAATGATAATGACGCTGAGAAGATAAATTTCTTCTCATCAGACATCCTCCAAATAGATTCATCTCCTCCTCCCCTCTGTCTTCTCCTCTTCCCTCTCAATAATAGACAAATGGCAGGCAAGGGTGAAATAATAGTTTATTACTTCAGCAACCAAACAATCTGATTGGACTATTAATCAGTTCTGATATTATCACGAAATAAATATATATTTACTTCTAATTGAGAGGGTTCACACTGCACGCTGTCTGCTCTTCTCCTAATGAACGTATCAAACCTGGAACCTGAAACCAGACAAACCGTACTAATAAACTGTCAACTCAGTGCATACATACTTTAAGTTAAGCAGACAGAAGTGTTTAAAAATATCTCAAAGTTTAAAATGGTAGTCAGCCTGGCATTTTCATTTCCAGTCTGTTGGGGCGAACCAAACTCTAGTGTGAATAAAAGTGTCTTTTTGATGATTCAAATACATCATCCGAAGTCAGTGTGGAGAAAGAAGAGAACCTGCTGTAGAAAGCCTTGCGGCCAAATCCGTTTTTTAACCCTTTTGGGGCAAGTCTGACTCAAATCTCAAAGTTACTCAAGTCCAAATCCCAAGACCTGTTAAGCACAGTCAGGTCTTCACAAGCAAATGCAAATCGATTGCAGGACTTTTGGGTGACTCAGGCTGATCATTAAAACACAGTTGAATATTTCCTTTCATAGCTGTGTTAATCATTAATTGAATTATTGTAACACTAAAATTCTGTCTCAAAGTTGTTGTATTCGCTACATTTACCTTGAGTTAAGACCTTGTTGTGAAATTGTGTTGTTAATAATTTCTTTTCTATAATGTCAACTGCTGGCCCTTTCAGTGCATGGGCCTTATGATTAAATATTCAAGGCTTTGGGAGGCCTTCCTGTTGCTGTCTTTCTTTTTTCTACCTAAAACACATCCTGTGGATGAAAGATATAAAATCTTAAAGATATTACAATCTCAAGTCTTATAGCAGCCAAGTTCATGTCAAGCCTGAAATCTAAAGTATATATATTTGCTCTTTTTGGGGTGAACCTGACATACAAGGTAAATTGGAAAACAAGGAAAATAATGACAGCAAGATTTCTACCTCTTTATACCTCTGTGTTTTTGTTGAAGTTGAGTCTAACCTCCAGCTTACTTGACCTCTCTATGTGTACGTATACCACTCATCAGGGTGTGTCGCAGGTTTCTTTTACACCCACAAGTATCACAGTACAAGCCAGGTCCATTTCCACCCCTGCTGACGACAACCGTTCTGCAGTTCTGTTTTCTAGTTTCACTTTGGTCATAAAAAAAGGAATATCTCTATGTACCTTACTCCAGCTCCAGGTCATACACACACACATACACACTTTTTAAACAAAACAAACCAATCAAACCAGCACCTTCACACACCAGTTAATTGCACATGTGATTAAGAACTTAGACAGCTATTTGTCTCCGTGAACCTTCCATCTGTCTGCCATTTACCAGAATGGTATCATTAACTTAATTTCTCCTTAGCTCATACAAAAAGCCATTTTCATTCCTAGCACACACTGAGCAATTATAACTGCTCCAGTTGTCCCATTTGCATACTTCCATAGAATATGCATTCTGATAGATTAGATTTTCCACTTAATATGCAAAACAGATCTGTTATGGGTTGGTCTGCGGGAGATATACCTAATAATTGGCTCGATGGAGCAATGCTAGATTTTTCCTTGCTACCACGGGGCATGGACACTGGTATGTTTTAATCAATATTTCTGCGTCATTACAATAAAAATGTTTCAACTCAATGCATGTAAATCTCACCTTTCCCAAAAGGTTGTAGCATTGTCCTCTGCTTATGTGGCCACCTCTGTCATCGTTAGGTTACGGCATACCCCAAGGGGATCTGTACTGTTAATGTCAGAAGTGACCTTTAAACCCCCCCAACAAGCCCTGCAAGCAAAATGACCTACAAGTCTTGACATGTAAAGGCCACATGATGGAAAGAACAGTGATGTCTGTAGTGTTTGGTGTAGTAAGTAATTTATTTGTTAACTCTTCAAACACTGCATCAGCATGAATAAAAAAATGTGCCAAATGTCATGCCGTCATTACTAGATTTTAACAGCAAGTAATATGTGTGGTTTTCAAAAGTATATTGCAATAGTACAGTCTTATAGTGCCACTTTGGTTTGGAGTTTACTGGTTGCTGCACACCATTTACAGTAGCTTACTAAAATATTTTCAACTTAAACTTAGGGAATGTCATCTAAATTTAATTCTTTTTCTCATAATTGCTTGGCTGAGAATTGAAATAGATTGGAAAATAGTCAGCAAAAATCTCATTAGTTATTATTCAATTTTGTCCATGTATAATGAACTCTGTCAGCTGAGTAGAGTTCGATTAAAAAAATTGCTTTCTTCTCATTTTTTGCATACATGAGTTGCAGCCATTGCCTGTTGTTTCAAATGGATTTTAGACCATAAAAGAAGATCGACTTCAGCCTCTGAACAGTTTTGAATGCTGCAGCGGAGGCTTCTGCATCTGCTGTTCTGTATTTTTGGATCAGAGAATTTCCTATTCTACAATCCCATGACCTTAATCAATGCAGTATCTTAGTTCTTACACAAAAACATGCTCTGTATTCTGTTTGCTGTTTTGTTGCTGCTCAGACCTAGATGATATTACCCATACTCTACAGACTTTCCATTGATCTCTCCCAATCAATATCTATCCCTTTGGAGTGTGATGAGACATTTTTCAACCTACTTTCATAGGACAGAGCTACCATCTGAAATCCAATAGGGTGCCTTGGGGGTTATGGAACATTTACAGCACGCACACTGTTTAACCATGTTTTGTCATCAGTTTTGTGACTACATGCAGAGGGCTGAAATAATCGGGTTGCTTTGCAAAGCTCAACAGATAATTCTGCGTGTGTACAGTCTATAGGTTAATTGTTGTACTTTTCTCACAACTGTTTAAATGATAAGCTTTGAATGAGGGGCTATAAAAAAGTCATCAGCAGAGATGTCAACAGATTTTGTGGTCCAGGATCCAAAATCACCATGATGCCATAATGGTGATTAGTTTGTTAGAATTAAACAAGTACACCCCTCATTAGTCTTTTTATTGCACACATATTTCAAAGTCTCAAAGAGACTGTAGTTTGTAAATGCCAGCAAAATATTTTTATATATATATTTACATTCTCAAATTTAATTGCTAAGTAACTACCCAGAAAACCACAGTATCATATTTAAAGGAATAATTTGACATTTTTTGGTTATAAAACCACTTGCTTTCATTTGGAGAGTTAAACAAGTATGGAAAAACAGTTTGCAATAGTTGCATGACTTGACTCCTTTTAAACCACTTATTCATTTTTGTTTGTGTGGATGGAATTAAAAAACAAAGAAATCTTTCCACTTCTCTTTACTGCACACATAGATCATTCTCTAAAATGGAAAACTATTTTAGGCACTCAACACCCTCTATTTTTTTGGTTGTGGCTGTCATTTTATGGAAATTTACAGAACGATAAAATAATGAAGATCTTTGATTAGATTTTCCCAATGGAAAGTTGCAGACTGGCTGTTTTGCCATGATTCGATTCAAGCTAGACAATTCCTAGCTCCTAGCAATAGCTACAAAGCTTCACGCACAGATGTGCTGTTGCATGTCCCAAAATGTAGAACTGCTCCTTTTAAGCTTTTATCAAAAAAGATCAAACTATTGATAGAAAGCGTCGCTTGAAACAGGGTAGCTCTTTGGCTCTCAGCTTGGGGCAAGGTTTTCATGGACTGACGCGTCTCCTCAGGTTTGACTGAGTGTTTCTTTTTTTCTTACTGTCGAAAAAATAGAAATGAAACCAAAGTAAGTTGAGTATTTTTTAGGTTGGATGAAATGTGTCATAAAGAGACTACTGCAGCTCAGTAAAGCAGTTTTGTCTCATTCAACTACTTGTTATCTGCAGTGTACTTTAGGCACATATATCTGCTAGTAGCTTGAAATAATAAACATGACAGAGGTAAATGCAAGCGCAGAAACAGCAGTTTGTAATATATCATTATGATACACAACTCACCAAAAGCTACAGAAGCTTTACAACTATGTATGCAATGTATGTATCTTTTCAGTCTTTTCTTTGCATGTCCATCAGGAGCTTATTGGTACATGGATATGGCAAAAGTTCTGGTAAATAAGGATGAAATGCATGAAATGGAGCGAGAGCTGATCAGTAATCTCAACAGTTTATCTTGATAATAATACACTGACATATCAGAACCCAGTTCAGCAGGCTAGACATGTTAATTAACTGTTTTTGAGACTAATCCAGACATCATGCATCATTAATCAGTACACTGCTGTCTGGGTCACAGGGATTAGTGACATTTGTAGCTTTGTTTTTCACAAAAACAATTAATATACCCAGCAAATACCTGTAGGTAAATTTCTGAGCACTGAATCACCACAATGCAGAGGCAGTTTTTCTGCTACCTTTACACCTCTGGAACAATTAAATTGTTGTACTCTTAATTATTGCGGTGGTATTCGAACACTAGCTGTTGGAAAGCGAATGACTTCCTGACAGCTACTGGGTCACAAGGCAGTAAGTACTGCTGTGCCGCTGATTAAATTCACCCAATAATTAAGCAGACATCATTGATTCCCTGCAGAGAAATGGAGAAATGGAGAGTGTGTGTGTGCGAGAGAGTCTCCCTCTCTGTCCCTGTGCTTCCTGTAGCCCCTGCAGCGGTGGGCCAGTCAGATATGCGTAATTTGGGAAATGAGCAGAAGTCAATTCCACTTAAACAGACAGTGGTGGTAGGACACATCGATGTTCCATGCATTGTTGACTCCCTTCATTTTCTTCCTCCCTGACTTCCTCCGTGTAATTGACAGAGCGATCGAAGAGAATGAGTATGCGCGTCCTAGATTATGATTGTGTGTGTGAGAGTAATGTGGTGTGTAAGAGTTTCAAACTAAAACAATCACGTACTGCTTGAGCAATTTGAGACACTTGCATTCGTGTGGAGCCCCCTCCCGATACTTTGAAAAGGAATCAGCAGCTTTAAAATTGGGGCTTAATATAAGATTTACTTCATGCTAACAGTAAGAATCAATTATATTAAATAAGAGTGAGGTTAAAGGTTAGTTAATGCATGTGGTGATGAAATTAGTTTAGTAATGCAAATGTATGTTTGTGTGGGTACCAGTCTTTTTCTGGCTGTTTTGTTTTTCTCACATATGTGTGGGCAGCTGGAGTACACACACATGCACACATATATACCAGAAAGCAGAAAATGCAGGAAGCTATTTTTACTTTTAATGCCACTGCATGTATTTTAACCTCTAAAGCTGGTTACCAGAGCTACTATAGTTAGCAACTGTGTCACAAATGTCAGTATATAGTTGTAAAATGCAAAACAGGAAAATTCATATATGCAGCTTTTTGCACCAGTTGTAGTTTATGGTCTGCTGCAGTGATAATCGTCAAACAGTGTAAAGCATTTCCAAAGCTTGGAAGAGCATGAAACTTTTCCTTTTAATCATTAGTACAAAAGATAAGCAACATAACTAGAAAATGTCTTCTTGCTAAAAGTTAAATATGCAAGACAAAGATATATATATATATATATATATATATATATATATTACAACCATGATGCACTTCGGTGAGAAATAAAACTTAGAACTGAGCTTAAAGTGCTGTTGTGTGTACCGCAAATGGAGATCACACTAGTTGCAGTTCAAATCAGTCCACTTACTGAGCACATTTTAGATGAGTTCGGCAATTGGTGTTTTTTTTTCTTCCGAGTTGCATTTTGCTACAGCTCTAATTTTATCCTCTGATTAGCCTCTTCTTTATTGCAACAGCTGAGGTTCATGGTAATATTTAGAGCCCTTCACTGCGGCTCGTTGACAAAAACATGATTTTAGAAGCAAAGTTTGAAGAATTTAAAACTCCTGGTGATAAACTAACCCTGTAGTATTATAGATTATCCAGGAGAGTCCCATGCTTCATCAAGGATATATTGAGGATGTTATGAAAACTTTAGGGAAGTGTCTCCTCCTGCTTGTCAACTCTGATGCTCCAGTTAAGAGAATTATTTTTCAAGATCGTTTCAAATAACCACAACACTCTGAAGTAGACTATCTTGGCCTCTGTGAATGCTAATCCAAAATGTTGTGCATAGTGTTCTATCGGGCTGCGATAGCTGAATGTTCCTGCCAAGAACTACCATCTAAACTTGAGCAATTTAACAGCAGTGTTTCTATAAAAGCTGTTATTAAACCTTTGTCCAGTGTCATAGATCACCGCTTAATCATGAGTGCTTCCAGCTGAACTTCTGTTGAGTAAGTCGAGTCCTGTAAAGTGCCTCATGTTACTGTTAAATGATTAATTATGAGGAGATAGGATGGTAGTGACTCAGTCTGAGTGACAGCTGATGTAAAAACTCTTGTGGTTTGAATATGATAAATTACGTCTGAAACTGTAGAGACGAACGCTCGGCTGTGTCTTATGAAGTAACCAAATGGGACAAATGGCTCTCCTGTTTTCCCCAGCGGCCTGTTGAATCTCATATTATGTTTTGTATATTTGTGTTCTCCTAAGCAGCTTTGTGCCTGTGGTTAGCTCATCTAATCAACTTGTTCTTAACTTGTAACTCTTCTTCTTGACTGAAGAAAGGCTTGTGTCATCATGTGTGTTAGCTAACAAAACAATCATATCATATTCAAAAAGGGACATTTTATACTTTGTTTTTTCTACTGAAAATGTATCCTTTGTAGATGATGAGCTCCTCTGAGGCTGCATGTTTTCATGAATACACTTAAGCTCCTTCAGCTACAAGGTCTAAACAAGTGAATTTCCCCGTGGTGGGATTAATAAAGTTTTATCTTATCAGGTCTATCAGGAGTTGAACTCTGAGCACAAAAAGCTGAAGAGTTCACAAAATAATGATGTGACAAATGGAAACACTGTATATACTAATGTTTTTGTGAAATATTTTGACTGTCTGTGCTTGAAAAGGAAGTTAAAGCTCGGTGGAAATAAGTTTTCTTTTATAGAGAGATTGAGAGTTAGAAAATCTTTTCTTCTCGTTCACGGTGGCTGCGAGTGATAACGATGACTCGCTGATATCACACACGGAGCTCATGTTTGATTTTGTGGGAAATATTCGTCTCATTGCTGCACAAAGTCTTCCTGCTGCTGCCAGAGTTTCAACCTTGAGGGTTACAGCTGTCATACTTCTGCTGCAGAGTGTCACATCTATCTAGATATCCATCAAATGAAAAACAGAGACCTTCCCAAACTTGTCAAGAAGAGTTTTCACAAGCTTGGCAAGAAGTAAAAGATTTATAACCATTACATACAGCTGTCTGTATCTGCTGTGATAGCAAACCAATACTGGGAAGGATTGACCTTTATCTAGCCATGCTCAAATATTCAACAGCTATTCAGATTTTACCCATTCTTTTAACAGTAAAAATAGCACTTAAATATTGCTGTTACATAAAAAAAGAAAAGAAATAATCAATTCTTAGACTAAGAGAGAAAGTGAAAACTATGCCAAATAAAACTACCTCTCTGAGGCTGTAGCACCAAATTATTCTGAGCAGCATGAGGTGTCTAACACCTAAAAATGCAACAGATGTTAATATACATTTAAGTGCAACATGAGGATACAAATATTTTTCTTTTTTTTTTTTTTAGCTTTCGTGTGCAAATGTCAGCCTTGCTAAAAGCAAGACCATTTTTTGTCATTCACAAACAACGTTATGAGGCTGCTATGGGAAAGGAAATGGATGAATAATGTAGTAAAATTTTGTTAGTGACACACACACAGTTTACACGTGTGCTGAGAGCACAGAGATGAAAAGAAGCTGGTGTCTGTTCTGTAACATTGCAGTAAATAAACAGTTAGCAGTATATGGGTTATATGAGTATGATGTCCAGGGGTGAGGGATATAGCCTAAAATAATTTCACAATTTTTCAGGGTCATTTGTGGTAATGGTATTGAACACAATATGAAACAGAAAATACTGGCAAATGTTTCATTTCTGATTGCGAAAGTGCAATCATTGCTCTATGTTGCCAAAGCATACAGTGTTTTTGAAATTTCATTTTTGCATGGTTCCGCCCCCCATTTTATTTGTAGGTTGTTGCCATTTTTTCATTTTTAGTAACGATTGAAATAGCTTTCCATCACAGATTTCAGTGAACTGATGGTTGCTTTGACGGTCTTTCACACTTTCTGGTTTCCTGGTGGTCTGACCGACCAACATA
>JAOXYL010000071.1:12256628-12274065 GCA_028564955.1 Terapon puta
ACACACACACACACACACACACACACACACACACACAGTATTGAATTAATTCCTTCTACGTTCCAGCTCACTGTCGGTGGTCCTTTATCTCTAGGGGTTGTGGAAAGGTGACTGGATGGCTCCCCATCATTAAAAGCTCATCATCTGAGATGACACTGTCTACCTTTATTGACTTTCACTTTTTTTCTCCCCCCCACAAAGGATGTGTCTATAAAATCCAATTGGCAGATGGCTATTAAACTGCAGTTTTGTAGACGTTAGAAATACAGAATAAAACGAACAAAGAGGCACCAGTTCCTGCATTTTCACTGCATATTCTTCATACTCTAAAATACAAAAAAGGACGACCATGGTGGACAATAATGTGTTAGGGTTTTCATGGTCCACTTTCAAGACAGGCCGAGGGAGTAAGGGAGGAGGGCAAAAGAGAAAAAGATGGAAATGTCAAAGTGGATCATTTTAGTGGAAGACGTGTGGGTCTGTTCGCTCCTGAACAGAGGCATCCCTAAAGGTCACGTCAATAATTCTTCTGTTTCTCCAGCTGGCCATTAATCATTTGGTCGTACGTCTGTCATCATAGGGGGCTAATGAGATCTACATAGATCATTTCTTCCTCTGGCTGGAGGACAACCCTGCTGTTTAAAAAAAAAAAGGAAAGCGCTCTCATTGATCTTGTGTTGCTCTCAGAGGATCCACGTGTGGCCAGAGTCCGTGTTGCCCCGCAGTGCTTCCTCTTGTCTTTTTGGTGGGAGCTTTGAGCCAGATCTATGTGGGTTGATTTAATGGGGCTTTTGATATAATGTTGTGTGACCCATATGAGAACATGGTATTCACAGTGGATGAATTGGGTCCAATGTCATGACTGGAGTGCCCTTGTACCACATAATCAGCCACATAGTATTAGAAATAAAAAAATAAAAAAAGTTGCTCTTGAATTTTAGACTTGCATTTTGTTTTTATACCCGGAATATTTCCTCATATCGGCCATGAAACGGACTTTCCTTTGGGTTGTCAACAAAGATGCCTTCTTAATGATTGCCTATCGAGCAGCTTGTTGATTTGTTTTTTTAATTTTTGGCCCTTGGAGGGTACAGGACATGACGCGTTTGGCTCCAAATGAAATATCCAGCCTTGTATTAAACTGGTATCTTGCCACATTATCTGACAAATTGATTGATTGCACAAGTTCAGACCAAGTGATGGTACCTTTAAGGTTGTGCCTTCAATACCTCAGGGATTGTTTATCCTACTTGTAACACACAGGGGTAAAGTCTGTTCATAAATTATTAAAGAAGTTTTGAGATTTTTCCTAGTATTTATAACGTTGATTAAACCGGCCCGCTCATCATCAATCATCCTGTCAATCAATAAATCAGCAGTTCAGATCAATTAAATGGTGTCAATAGAGCCATTCATCAAGCTTTTGTGAATTTAACTCACATATACATCGGAGACCTCTTTTGAAACAGCTGACTGGATGAAAGATTGCTGGTCAGTGATGAGTCAACCTTTACAGAAGGGAACACCAAAGTCTCCAGAGTCTCTAAACATATGCCTGACAAATTGCCTGTCAGTGAAAATATGTAACCCAATCAAAAGAATTAGTCACTGTCTGTGTTCCTTTGATTTTAGATTAAACGTTGCTATATTTTGGACATCAAATCACAGTGCACCCTTTTGGCTTTTTCTGCCTTTTTTCCCCCTCCAATGTAAGTGATGATAAATGATTAACGAACATTTTTATGTCATGAATGTGTTGATGAACTATAACCCAGACCGTCAAAGTAGCATCTTGATTGAAATGTTTACACTTGAACGAAAAATCCATCTCTTTTCAGTGACTCTCCTTTTAATTTACCATCATTTTTGGTAAATATGTGGATAATATTACAGAGAAAAACACATTTATCAATGCCTGTCTATATTTCAGAGCTCATAAACCAACCAGCTCTTTGAATCTTAGACAGTTTGGTAGTAGCTTTACCCGACAGTGTAAAATAGTTTGGAAGCACAACAGTACTGAGACCTTCATCAAAAGAAGAATTGTTCAATTAGTCTGACCAATGAGGGCAATGAAACAAGAGAAAACCAGCGACACCAGAAAAAGACAGAAGACCGGCAGAGATCGTGGGCTGTTGTGGGTCAGAGCAGTGCTTCTCCACAGCAACGAGGTTAAAAATGTTGAAATGAGAACATCTTTGTAGAGAAAAACAGAGATACATGGAAAGCATCAGACAAAGAAATTTTGTTTTTGTATTGCACTCATGTGAATTCTGTATATCAAGCAGAAATGCAGAATCTAGTCCAGTATTCAGGTCATGTGCCTCCCAAGTTGTGCTGTGCTTTTCTTTGACAGCAATTCTGTGTTTCAGCTCTGAGTTGACGAGCGAGCAAACACCTCTGTGCTTATGGCATTCTCAGAGTCGCAGTGTGTGTGTGTGTGTGTTTCCATGTTACACATGCATTTAAGGCATGAGGGGGGTTGCTAGCATGCTGGATAGATGAGTGTGTCGTTTATTATGCATTTCAGTTAAATCCAATATCCTTCCCCTGTCACTGTGATTACAAAACTGTCACAGTCAAATGCCGACTCCGACAATGCTGTCAAAATACAAATTTACTGTACACAAACATTTACATGATGATTATTTGTGTGTTTGCAATTTTCTCACTGCTCCCACATTTGTGTCGTGACAAGCAATGCATGTACCTAGTTCCTCAGTGCTTTATTTATCTATTTATATTCTGTCCATGTGCGTTATAATCATAGATAATGCATCAACATACTCAGAATCATTCAATTACAGGAGGAAAACACACCACAGCCAACAAAAGCCTTTCAGATTTTCCATTTCAGCCATCCCCATCTTTTTGCTTTTTCTACAAAACAGCCAGTCCATAGTCCATTGTTGTCATGGCCTGGTCTTTTCTTTTATATTGGAGAATCAAAGCTCATAATATGAGTCATAAGAGATCTCCTTTATGTAGGAGATGAATCAAACAGTTTTGACTTGCAGTTTGCATGCAGCCTCATTGCTCGCCATCCCTTTATAATGTCTGAAAAAAGAGCTGAAGGTAAAGGCTCCAAATCCAGAATGAATAAATAAATAAATCCTAAAACAAAATCATAAAATAACATTAATATGAGTACATGTTCCTGAACATAGTATATATATACATTGATGAGATAAAACTTGTTTCTACTATTTTGTGATGAAAATAATATATGTTGCAGCCCTTAAGTAACCTTATTCCCACAAAGGCGGAGCCATTTATATTTCATGCTCATGACTTTTCCTAAAGGAACATAATCACCACGTTTTACTCCAGTAGATACAAATTGCCTACTGTATATTACTGCCTGTCATTTTCCAAATAAAGAAGCATTTCTTCAACTCATTTGTGATGGGGCCTCTACACAGAAAAGTCATAATAATGTAATTATAGAATACTATAGTTTTGTAGGGTACATCCAGTGTCTGAGAGCAGAGATGGCGATGGGCACAGAGAGCTTACAACAGGGTCTTTTAGGAGTCCAGAAACAGTAATGGACACTGACGTCTATTTATAGTGGGAACATCTAAAGACGGTGAATAGAAAGCTGAACAAAGAGGCAGAGAGAGCAGAGCCACCGGCAGTGTTTTTAGAAAGCTTTCATACACTGCAGGACAGATAATCTAATGCAAAACGACTTTATAGTGAAAAATTGTTCCGATCTTACTTTTATTACTTTTTCACTTGTGTACTTAAATTCTTAGACTCTTCTTTCATTTAACCGGAGACAATCAACTAGGCAATAATTTAGTGTAAAACAAATGATGAACCGAGTGTCAAGATAACTGGCAAAGAAAATGCAAATAAATCCATGTTCCTAGCCATTATGTGAATATGAAATGTTTCTCTAGGTACCATTAAACCTTAGCAGAATAAGACAAAACAGATCTGTGCTCATATGCTGCTGTTTTTCTTCTCTTCAGTGACAAGTGATGAAGTCTCATGCTGTCTCATGTACGTTATGATTTATTTGTCTTGTCTGTTTTCAATTCACTTAGCAGGATTTGTTTGTATCAGTACACAAACTTTTTACAGCTCCCCCAAGTGACTTTTATTTTTTCAGATTTCTTGCATTCTCAACAGGTGGATGGAAACACAATGTGTGAGATGTTTTTCTGAGGTCAGTGTGTTTAAAGAGGATTGCCGAACAATTTAAAACAAGGTTAGCTATTTAATGAAAAGGAATTCAGAAATAAGTTTCATTTTAAGCAGCATTTTTCTTTACTTCGGTCACTTTCAAGATGTCGAGTAAAGGCTCGACTCCGTACCTTTAGGGAGTGGTAAGCCTGGTTGATTCAAGGTCGCAGGGCTGAGGAGTTGGGCTGTAAAATATGGCATACAGCGGTTGTTTTGTTTTTTCCAGGGCAGCCCAATTTTTTTAGCAGAGCCCTGGATGGACAAGATGAATGCTTGCAATGCTGACCAGCAATTCAACATCAAAATTTATATTCTGAAATGCTCCATCCACAAACGGACAAGACGTATTCGCATTTTATGTCTTCGGTGTTTGTAGTCGATGGTCTAATCACTATTCTGACCACCACATCTTATACAGTTGGGAGGAGTGAGGAAAACATGTTTTTGGAATTCATCTTCTCTAGCTCTCTGGGCAATGCCATAAAGTCACAACGTGATTTATTCTTCTTTCTTTAGACATATCCAAGAATTATACCCCATTTTAAGAAATCCCTGAAGGTACTAATTCATATTCTCTATATGATTGGACCATCAATACTGAGGGTAAGTGAAGGTCGCTCTGACAGTTTTACGGGTTGGCAGGTTTGCCTGCCTTCCTGCCATCGCTTCAGAAAGCTCTGTAATGCTTTTTTTTTTTTAGCATTGTTGGTCGCGTTGTATCGTGAGAGACGGCCAGTTCAAAAGACAGCAAATACAATCAAAGCTGCATTAGACTGAAAGTGACCTCCACATGCTTGTACCTTACAGTTTGCTGATAATACAAAGTAGCTTGCCCTGCTCATAAGAGCCATTCTTCATGTGTTGTATTTATCTTGGAGATATACAGGAAATAAAATGTTTTTTATCACATGGGCTGTTATAAGTGAGATGACGAAGGTGACCTGATTTGTCACCGATCACAGATCAATAAACAAGCTCTGTGAACATTCAATAAATTCAGGCACTGGCCTCGCAATGCATCATGCTTTTAGCTTTTGCTTTTTACTGTCAAAGTCAATAACAGTAAAAAGATCAAAGGCTTCACAAAGAGTTTCACATCTATTAAAAACATTGGAAACAGCCAGTAACAAAAACAAAACAGCACACGCCTGGTCCACGCTGAAGTATTAGATGAATATTTTATCATTTTTCACTTCTGTGTTTGATATTAATGAACTTTCAGTCTGAGCCTACGCTGCTTGCTTGCTAAGAGGACATATCTGCCTGCCCACCTGTTATGAATATTTATGACATGTGGATAAAGGTTAAAGAGGCACATTTTGATTTTGGCTCCAGTCCTGTTATTTGATTGGTAGTCGAGAAATGTCTCTGTCCATGGTCCTGAAGCAGTGATCCAGATATTCCCAACAGTGGTGGATATACCCCCTTTCTCTTTCTCCCCATGTTTCTGTCCTTTCCTTGTTTGGTCTCGGAGCGGTTAATGTTGTCGGCTACTCAGGATGACTGAATTGCTGCAGGAGAAAAGAAAAAAAAGTGTGATTACTATTGTAAGAGATTGAATGGCTTGTTCAGCTGCTGTGTGACCCCTCACCTTTCCCGCTCTAAAAAGAAGGAGGAATTAGATTGGGGACAAAAAGAAAATATGAAAGCCTTATTGACCTTGACCTCAAAACGAAGGTTGGAAAAAGACTTATGTAAAGGCCTAAAATGGCAGCCTGTGATTAAATGCACTGCTGCCCCGAGTGCTGCCGTACTTGACCTCTGTCGAAGACTTCTTTAATTCCCTTTCTTTCTCTTTACGCCTGTCTCTCTCTAACATGTCTCAAACTAAACCGAAAGCCTCCAGGAGTATGAGTGTCATAAGTATGGTTGTGCATGGCAAAACAATTGCAGCCTGTCCACCGCATAATAGACGAGTGGAAGTCTGATCACTGTGCGGCATCCATGAAATCAATGGTCCACTGCTTGGTGGCTGGCTGACTCTCCTCCAAACACAGCCAGGCGGGTGCCATAAAGGATGTTTATTAGGCTGACAAGTTGACACTGCAGCTCCTTGTCATGCTCTGATAATAGGGGCCAGGCGCAGACCAGCGGAAGCCTTGCTTCAGCTGGTTAGGAGACAGACAACCCCTTCAGGGGTGCAGATAAGAAAGGAGAGGAAATAGGAGAGGAGAAGAAAAGACAGAAGGAAGAGAGGGAGGACGTCGTATTAGTGCAGCTTGTGCCTGTGTCCTAAGTGGAATACAGAAATGGAGAACAAATGGGAAAAAAAGCAGAGGAGTGAGGTAGAGAGGTGAAGAAAAAGGTGGATGATGTTGTCCAGCCCTGTCTGAGCTCTACTGTTTTTGCCATGTTAAGACGTCGATGTATGAAAAGAAACTGTCTGATATGTTGAATCATTTCTTTCAATGTAATGTTTTTTTTCTGAATAAAACAAGATGAATGGTATGGAAAGCATTTACTAATTTGTTTTAATGTATCAAATTATTGCAATGCAAAGTCCTGTCGAGTGACTTGCAGTTCACAAAAAACCTAACGCTGTCTCCTTCTTCATTGAAAAAATGAAAATTGCTGATGAAGCTTTTCCAACATATTTGGTACATTTGATTTGTACAAAATGCCTATAAGACCTTTAAAAAAGAGTTTAAGACAGATCTTCTCTTTTTCTCTTCTCTCTCCTTTTCTTCTCTTTCTTCCCTTTTCCATCTTTCTCCTGTAATGAGCGGCTTTAGATTCACAGTGAGCCCCGAACAGATGCAAGCTATAAATTAGCTAATCAATGGCACCAAAGTTAGTCCCTGAACAATATTGTAGGAAAACGGCTTGAATGAGCCTCATTGATTCAGCTTCACAAATCGTTATTTCTCCAAGAAAGGCTGACCTTGAAAGACAGCAAGGTCGTCATTCGTCCCTCCACTCACTAAGAAGAGCGTTTTAAAAGTGTCCCATGCAAATTGAACCACGATGAGAGTTTTTTTTTTCTTTTTTTTTGCACATTGATTATCATATTCCTTTATTATTCAATGTTGACTGTTCAGGGGAACTCTAACTGCGACCTTCATAATCATCTTTTCACTCAGGAAAACAGGTCAGAGCCAGAAGATGAAGCGATAGGATGAGATGCGACTTTTTTCTCGCTAACTCATCATAAAATAGTGCAACACACCTCCTTTTTTTTTTCTAAGGGTCAGTCCTTTTGAGTCAGCGCTGTGGAGGGAAGTTCCCAGCACTGTTATGTCATCAGGGACAAGAGGACGGAGGGAGAGAAAGTGTTACAAAAGAAGCTATTTTAATTAAAGCTGGCAGATTTACTTGCCTAGCTGGGTTTAAAGCATAGGCGGCCTGGGCCGACGGGGGCCAAAGTGGTGGCTGTAAAAATGAGTCATGCCAGGCAGGGGTGGAAAAGAGCCCCCTGAGGGACGGGCGGGAGAATTAAGGTGGGCAGTAGGAGGCTGTTCTTTAATGAGGACAAATAGCTGAGAAGTTTGTCGTATGACAGAAGGTCCAGAGCCGGCCAGGGAAATATGCATAGTGTAATATTTTCAGCTCCTGTGACATTTCAGCTGCACTGTGCCCCCTTTGTGGAGAAGGGGGAGGCAGAGGGTACGAGTTAAGAGCAGAAAGATGAAGAAATGACAAGGAAAAGCAACTGATACACTGCATTTTAGCCTTCTTAGTTATTTCCCATCAAATTTTAAAAAATATGGAAATTTAATGCTATTCAGAGTATTTGACACGCTAAAACAGGTGAATATCAGTCATTTAGTAAAAACCACCAGCAGCAAATGCCCATAACTTATCCTTTTAAGTGGCTGATCTGCAGCATAATCATGTTGCTTATCACATGACACGTCCCGCTGTATTAAACAATAAGCTGTAGCACTGTGCTGTGAGGGGTGCACTCCTTCCCCTTACACAATCAGCATCAGGCTTATTTCTGAAAGCAAAAAGTATTATGATTCTCATCACCTGCCGTTTGTTTCAAAAGTTGTATCATTTACAATCAGTTCCCTTTCAAAATTGGAAATTACCTCCTTGTGCCAATGCACCTCTGTGCAGATGATAGGGGTAACCACGGTAATGAGTCCATCCACCAGAGGAAGTAAACTTTGGTAACATTTCTAATTGAAACTGGTATAGTGTGTCCCTTTGTTTTCCCCCTCAAATGTTGATGACTAATTATGACAAAATTGAATGAATATAGCTTTTACATTTTGCATATTTACGTGATATAGAATTTATCATGAAATAGATTAAAAGAAATGTTTTTCATGCATTTATTTACAGCACTGTGTTCTTGCTCTGACATCCACAGCAAAAAGAAAAGGCCTTTCTCTATATGCATTACCAATCATCCTGTTGACGTTATCAAAATAAATTAACCCTCTCATTTTCTCATAACTATATTGTATTTAAGTCGTTTTGACAGGAATCTTAACATAGTTGATCTCGGTTCTGTTTATATTTTTAGTGGTTTTAGTTTGTTTTAGTTTTAGTGGTTAATTTAATGTATTAGCTTCCTGTCACTTCCCCCTTTACACATTCTGTTGCAACTGTGTGTTTGTGTGGGTGTGCTTTGCTGCGATTTTGGCCGCCATCGAACACACACACACACACACATGCACATGTAAAGTGTGGCACATGCAGCATCTGCTGACTACTTCCACTGCCAGATTTGAGTGGTGGTGACTCACCAAAGGAGGGCCGTCGGGTGATTCTGGGGACCGGCATGTCTTCTGTTTTCAAGGATTTGGATGGTGTGAAAATCATCCTCACCAACCATCTTTTGTTCTGTTTATCTTTTGATTTTTTTTTTTTTTTGCCTTTGTCTCACCTCCCACACTCGTGTGCTTCTCTCATCTCCATCTCTTGTTCTGTCACCCTCTTAGCTGTTGGATGTCCCCAGGTTTGACTGAGTGATGAATTGAAAGCTGTGAAAAAATAATAAACCCCCCCACCCCCCACCATCACCACCACACACACCACCTCACTCTCTCACCAAAGGTACTGTCTGCCACGGCAGCAGATGCGACTGGATGAATGTTTGCACCATCGCATATTCCCCGTCTTTCTCTGTGCGTAATGGAATTTATAATTTATAATCACCATCTGTAAATTCCCTTATTTATGTCTTTGTCTTCCTGAGTCATTTTAGAGGCTTTCCTTTATCTTTTCTAACTAAACAAAACAAAGAGACAGGGACATTCATGACCAGATTTGCTGGGCACAGTGCCATTGAATGCTGCAGAACAATAGATGGTATTTAGTCAGAAAAAAGCCCCCCAAAACAAAAGTTTGGCATCTCCTTAAATTATATATATATTAAATGGATACACATAAATATAAATGGGAAAAAAGACACTCATGGATACCACATAACATCTGCTGTATAGGGCCCTTTATGCCGTTAAAAAGAAACTAGATCTTAACAATTAATCTCCCTCGCTTCAGATTGATTCTGTGGTTTCATCTCACTGATTGAGTCGGTTTTGGTTGTTTTCCAAATTGTCCTCTTCAGCCGAGTAAACTGGGTGGCTTTGTTAACTCTTAAAATGGGAGCTGTCACTCAATGGGACACCTCAGTGCAGCAAGTCTATAAAACTGTGTGTCTTGTCTGAACAATCGCAGCCTGTCTCCTCAGCATTTCGGCATTTTTCATTTTTCTTTATTGCACATGTTCGCCTACCCGTCTTCTGGCTATTCTGTTGGTGAAATCAGATGCGCTCAATATGGAACTCCTTCTGTGCTGTCCTGATTTTCTTTGGGTGTTTGTTTTTTTTTTAAATTTGCAATTGTAACATACCTGCATTCATTTCTTTAAAAAAAAACTCTGAATGCTTGAACAGCACTGAGCCAAAGTACATCCCATCTTGCTGACCTAGATGTATTAGTTTATTCTTGCTTTAATATGAAATCACTATTTTCCAAAGCACTGCAGACTCTCTCCCTCGCTCTATTTGTCCTTGTGAATATTCATATTAGTTGCAGTGTATTTATTTGCATTTGCTTATTTCTATAGCTTTCAAGTTGACGAGAGATAAACAAATGTTTAATTCAGACTCGAGCCTGACCTTGTAAAGAAATTGTGACAATAGATGATGAAAAGTCCAGCTATCACACTTAAATTGTACATACCCCTGAATACAACCTGGAAGTGTTGGGGTTTCTCAGCACGACCCTCTCAGGGGACGGATTTATAACAGTTTTGCACAAGTGTGTTCTTGTGTACATGCCTGCATATAGTATGTGACAAAGGCATTTTAAACCTATGTTTAATAAACGCTTGAACTCGACCAAACACTGATTGTTTGGCAGAGTGCTGGAACAATGTAGCGGCCTAATTAGGAATACGAGAGGAGCTCATAGGACGAGGGCCTTATGCAACAAGAAAGGTCACCTACTGTAATAGTAGCTCCTACACACACACACATACACACACCTATTCTGTTGAGAATCTGTATCAAGTGCTTGCTCATGTCTCAAGTGTAAAATGAGAGTAATTTCTAATGTCCTTCAAAACCATTATAAATGCAAATGAAAGCAGGTTTGTGTGCGGCATGTGCTTTCAGTGTTGTCATGCAGAAGAGCGTTAGTTTAGAGCGGTATGAGTGAAATAAACATCTTCAACTTTTTTATTTATATTTTCACAGACAGACAGTGAGTGAGATTATTAGAACTGAGCAGATGTCAGTGCTGCCGCTTAACAGTGACCTTCCTTTAAATGAATATGCAGCTTCACAGGAGCAGAATATTGAAAGGCAAGATCAAGGCTACAAGATTGAATCTGACCATTGTCCCTGCTGCTGCCAGTATGTTGACTACTGTAACCTCTGCCATCTTTGCCACTTGGAAAATGACCTCTTGAGTTTATTTTTTAGGTATTTGTGTCTGATGTCTTTTTTTGTCTTGGACTTAGTCTGCATGTAATTGTCTTGTATTGACATATTTTTGGCACTCTAAGCCAAATTAAAAAATAAATAAAGTCGCATCTCTCCAGGTCTATCTGATAGAAAAAAAAACAAGGCAGGGACAAAAGACTTTCATGTTTAAAAAATCAACAAGCTCTCTCCTCTATGTTGACAGCTGCAGGCCAGAACTGCAAGCCACTAAAAGGATCCACTCAGGTGCTCTCAGGGTGAGTTTGCTCTTTCAGATGCATGCTACAGCATACCTTTAATGCATGCGTGTGTATGTGCGTGTGTATAATGTTTACTCCTTTCCATCCCTTTATGTGTAATGCAGTGTATGCAGGCAAATAATGCATAAATGTATTCACAGAGCAATGAAAAGCTGCTCAGCATGACACCTGAAATGACAAAAAAAAAACATGAAAAGAGCCATCATCCCGTTTGCTTTGCAATGCACATATTAACGATCCTTTGATTGAGGCTGCACCATACCTTCTTTCAGGTGGCCTTTAATGTCCTCTGAAACCCTTGCACTTTATCACAGCTCGGGTTTTCTGTGTGAAGCTCGTGCTAGACTTTTTCTTAGATAAGCTGAAGCCCATTTGCTGTCTGTTTTGTGTCCCTGGATACCCTCTTTAGCCACATTAGCATTGGAGCACTGGGGTAGGTTTATTGTGTGGCTTAATCCAGTGAGGTAATGTATTAACTTTCCATTTCTTCACCAATATGAAAATCATTTCATTTGTGCATCACCCCCTCCCCTTCTGCATTCAGCTGATTCATTTTAGTCAATAATTAAATCCTCATCTTTGTAGAGTTAGTCCATTATCCGTCAGTGGTGCCTTCCAGTTTTCATGATTTTGGCACCATGTGTACAGTGGTGTCGGTTCCGGGGATAATATCCTGTACACACCCCTTTTTTCTGCTCATCAAACTGAAACAAAATTTACAACCCTAAGGACAGACAAGTCTTCTCAGAGTTGTCAAGAATTAGCAAGCCAAAGGTAAAGTGACAACTACACACAGCTTGACTTGTTTCGCAGCCGAATTTTTATTTCATTCGATTAAAGTCTGTCTATCTGTGCGTCTGTCCTCACTGTCTACTGTACATCAATATAATCAAAGGAATTAAACTGGTGGATATGAGAGAATGTAGGTTATTTGAGGGTGGATCCAATAGCGAATTAAGGGGTAGATAGATAGGAGGATGTAGGGCATGTGAGGGAGATGGACAGATTGAGATAATGACCCTCAAGATGGAAAAATAACCAGTTTTGTCTTATTACAGACAGTCTTTCCTGTCAACGTTTTCAAAATAAGCACTTATCCAACACATCAAACAGCCCACCTACTTCACACTGATAATAATGGAAAGTACTCTTTTACACTGCAGGGTCTAACAAGGATGATGAGATTACTCATTATCAGTGTTACTACAGTAATTGAGACTGATTGTTCGGAGGAGAACAGAGACTCTTCGGAGGCTAAAAACAGGATTCAAAAATGAAGAAAGATAAAATTAAACAAGTCCATCCGTCCGTCCGTCCGTCCATCCATCCATCCATCCATCCATCCATCCATCCATCCACAAAGCTTGAAAAGCAACAATACATGATAACATTTGCCTTCTAAATTTGTTTGTTATAAAATTGTGAGGCTTTGGCATGGAAGAGAAAAATCTTTTCATTTTTTGAAACGTGTAAATGAAGATCTGCTGAGGATTTCAGGCTGCACTCAGGGGTCACAGGGCTTTTAGTTATAGTGGATTGTATGGCAGGAAACAGGAGCCATGCCAAGAAATTATGCAATCATGTCTCTTAAGCTAGTAGTCATACTTTGATTTCAAATGTAACAGCCAAACAGAAGAGTTATGGTTATAAAAAGTCCTTTTTTTTTCTTCACAAGAGAGACAAAACATCTACAACAAACTACATTCTACAGCATATTTTTCTATCCATTTTCATATTATACCAGCAATAATGTATTACAGATAATTCTATGTGCTTATTTGATCTTCACTTTGTATTACTGTTGCATTTAAAGTCTGTTTTATCCTCGCGGTGGAAAAGCACAGTGGTAGGCAGAGAGGAGGAAGGAGGCGGCGCTGCATGTTTGCCTTTCTAATTAGTTCTCATAGGAACCTGGCCATTGATTGTTGCAAATGCCCATTGATTTTTAGCAGGGCCCTACACTATTTGACGTTTGTGCTAAATGCCACGGGACAAATGACGTCTGTTTACGTTGGTGATGCCTGTGACATCAGTATGTCTTTTTGTGTCGAAGCACATTTGTGTGTGTCTGTGTGTGTGTGAGTCTGTGTGTGTGTGTGTGTCTGTGTGCGTGCATGTGCTTGTCTTTCTGCATATTTATGTGTTCATGTGTAAAGCTGACGAATTGGAAAGTTGCTGCACTCCTTTTGGCCCAGGCAGCCTAATCGAGAGACATTGATCTGACCGGGGGCAACAGTGTGCTTACTTGCACATCGAGATAGCCAAAAGCTATTGGCAAACTGTTTGTTCTCATAGGATAAAATCACAAGACTTCCCTCCCTGTGGTCTAAACAGATCACTATGTCAGAAGGTCAGAAAGAGTGCTGCAATTAATCAGCTAGTCTCCTTCAATATTTTGGTAACAAAATGCTAGGTGATGCCACAGTTCAATACAGACTTTAATTATTTGTTCGCAAATTATGCCTACATTGCATATGTTGAGATGAGAATATGTCAAGAGCAAAAGAGTGCAAAGTCAGCAGAAAACAATATGCTTGTTTAGCCCAACATAAAGAGCCAGTGGAATTCATAAATAAGAAAATAATTCAGGTTGAAAAAAAGTTGAACCGTTCTTGAGAAAACGACCTAAAAAAGATGCAAACTGCAGCACCTTTTGAAGCAGATGCTGTATGTACATCAACCAGCTACAGCCTATATTACTTAACTTTAATATCAAAGTGGCATTGGCAGTAAAAAGACTTAATTAATTTGAGTAGACAGCCAGCTGTTCACTCTCTTAAGTCTGAACACCCATGTATGACATTGGCATTTCTGAGAACAATTAGCAGGATGCTGATTACGTGAATCCCAAACAGTGTCTGATGTGTTTCGACCCCAGGGGCTCCATCAGAATATGCTTTAAGCCAGCTTGGCATCATCCAGGATATTGGTTCCAGTCACTTGATTTTCCACATTAAGTTTGTGGTGTGACAGGTATTTCCACTGAGGTTCACGATGGGCTCTGTGCCTGCCAGCTAACAGGCTACTCAGTTTTGCCCCCTCTGATCTCACAGGACATGTTAGTTCACACTAACTGCGTGGCGACTGTTCAAAACTCAAAGGTGTCAGTTTTTCGATGTGAACAACCAGCTGTAGTGATGCTTTAAATGTGCCGGCTGTGGATAAACTGCACCATAATGTTCTTGTCTCAAAGTCTTAATAAAGGAAATGTGACTGACGATTAAAAGCAGAAGGGTCTGTGACAAAAATGATTCTGTCCCACATGTGTGAATGTGTTAACTCCTCTCCTGAGTGTAGCTGCTGTTCTGCTGTGGTCTTAGGATTTGTTGTCTCAGCAAATGGCCTGCTTTAATGGGAATTTGCCTGTCATTGTTCCCTGCTCTTGTTCCTGTGAGGGGCGTTTGAATAATGCATGGCTCTGTCCTTAACTTCCATTTGAATATATCTGTCTGGTCAGCAGAGAAAGAAAGTGACAAAGACAGAGCGGCCCGGTCAGAGGCAGAGACAGAAGTACAGACAAGCAAAGAGACAAAAAGGGAAAGAGGGGTGAAAAGAGAGAGCGCCTCAGTGAGAAAAAGGCAGACAAAGAAGAGAGGAAGATATGAAGAGACTAAAAAGAAAGATGGATAGAAAGGCTGATCGTGAGTGAGTGGGCCAAACAGTGCAGCGTCTATATTAGACTTCAGAGGGGTATCTAATGTGATTTGCTTGGGTAATGAGACAGGCAGCCATTTGTAATTTTCAGTGTAACTTTACTGCTCGTCATGCTGCTTCTTCTGCGCCGTGTACCTACATACACACCCTGATCACCGAGAGGTTGGAGGAGTTTATTTTTAGTTGTTTGGAACGTATGTAGACAGGCCGTGATGAATGGGGACGGTCTTCCATTGTGGCAGCGACAACGGTAGCAGGATTGACTGTAGCGTCGACAATAATGCTGTCTCTACATCATGCTGAGAAAAACATGGCTTTGTTTGCTTAAAGTCCGGTTTAGATTTACCGGGCTTACTCGTGATAAATTGAGCCAGCAAAGAGATGGCAGGAAAAACTCAAAGTTGTAGGAAAAGTTTAGTGAAATAAGGAGGAAAACATTTGGCGCTGGGAAGGATCAGAACTTTAAAATCGCATTATTAATCAGTAACAAAGATCATATTCTGACACGTATACATTTTACCGTAGGAATATTGTTTACTAGACGAAGGGTGTAAAATAGGAGCTCAAGCTAATGTATGTTCTGTCTAATATAAAAGGAAACTGTTTGCTTTAGTGGAATCATGGATACTTAAGACTTATTCACTCAAACTGAGCTATTTTTACATTCAGTGGAAATTGAAATATGTTTTTATTTTAAGAGATTTATAAGAATTATTTTGTTGTTTCACTTCCCTTGCTGATAGTGATGATGACATAATTGAGTGAATGATGTACAGTTAAAAAATCTCATATTTTGTTTTATGAATGTCTTAATTATGAAGTTGCAAATTCATTATATTGGATGAATCTACTAAATGCTCACTGATGATGTGTTGAATTGGATTCCTCTGCAGCAACCTCTAACAACCTTCTGTGGTTATGCTTAGGCAGTCAGTCCTTGGTCAGTGTTAGGAAGGATTGCGCTCGAGGCCCAGCAATAAACGGTGAAAACTGGAGCACAAGTTTGCTTTTTAACATGTAATCTCAAATCTCTCTCTAACCTTTAAACAACATGCTTTTGTTGCCGTGTCAAAGTCCTCTGGGGGCAGTTTTAAGGAAAAAAATATGCTTTTACTAACCTGTGACTTGAAATAGGTTGTGGTTAAGGTCTGTTCTTATTTGGATGTTTCATTATCACAAATCCTTTCCTCAGTAGGTTTTACAATCACACAGCACATTACAACAGTTAATACACTAGTTAATCAATGTGCACACTTCTTATGGTCTGCCAGCTGGTTGGTCTGATCACTCACACTCTTCACACTCGTGACTGGGGGCTACACATCACTGCTGAAACGCTGTCACCCAGAAGCGTCCCGAACACAAAATAAGAGAGCAAAATCTCTGCAAAAACAGATACTGCTGTGCACTTCTACCAGTTCATGTGTGACGATTGATGCGAGAATCAACACAGTTACTTAGGCAGAAGGTCGGTGTATTATTTTGACAATATTCAGAATGACATTTGATTAATAATTGAAAGTCATTTAGAGCACATTTCAAATGTTGAGCTCTCTATAGCATGCTGCTGATGATCTGCACCCCATGTGATGCTTGAATCTCAGCTCCCCCACAAGAGCCTAACGTGTAGCTGGCCAACATGAGCTTTAATCCATGCTGACATCCGATAAAATTTTATCTTTGTATCCACTTTGGGCTGGCAAATGCGATGCAGATCATCATAGAGATGGTCTGGAGTATCCTGCACATCCTGCAAACTGCATCACCACCGGTCTGTCTTAGTCATTCTCTTCACTTTTGCAAAATAGATTTAAAAAGTCCATAACTCAAAAAGTGTTTTTCCGTTGAGCAGTCTGAAGAGCACAGAATATGATTTAAGCTTCCTTCTGGAGGGCGCAACAACAACGCAGCTCTGGCAGAATCACTTCAGCTATAAATCTGGTTAAAATTGGAGACTTTACTGTAACGCCCATGCTGTAGCCTCCTTTAACTTTCTATTGTGCCTTAGTTAAAAAGCTCTCTCGTGTTCCTTTGAGAACAGGTACCACATTTCATCAGCCCTAATTTCACAGCTACTTTCACACTCTTTAATTCCTCCTTCTCCATTTCAAACGACTGACATAAAGATCTTTCTCTCTGTTAAGCAGCATCAGTTGAGGTCTCTCTTTTTCTTGCTTTCACCCCATCTTTCTCTCTCTCTCGCCGTTCTTCTCTCACTCACTCACTCCTTTTTTTTCTTCCTCTAAGAAGACAAAGTCGAATGGCCCAATAGCGTTTAATTGCTGTGGTTTTTATGTGGTCTGCTGAGAAGTAATAGCCACTCAGCACTTCTGTCCACAAGATAGATGCTGCCGATGCTTGTCGGGGAGTTGGTTGCAGTGTGGGAGCACACCCAGTGGCTCAAGGAAGTGCAGGTGAAGTAATAAAAGAAAATGGTTCGCTGGGGGGGTGGGG
>JAOXYL010000071.1:12274165-12286358 GCA_028564955.1 Terapon puta
TGGGGGGGTGGGGATCTCAGAATGGATTTCATTTCCTTATTGGAAACAAGTCATTCGGGGCCACGCACACAAGCACATGCATAGACACACACACACAAAAACATGAATGCACATCGACACACAGGCGGACACAGCGACACACATGCTCTCAGAAAGGGGTCAGGGAGGAGCAGCAACTTGTTAGCAGCAGCCATTTGCTGGGACCAACCCAATAATGCAATCTGCTCTTGCTGTTGGACAGGCCACCATATGGAAGCGGTCACAGGGTGACTCAGACTGAATCAAAAATGGAAACAGCAGGAAATTTAAAAGGATTGTTTGGAACTCTCCTGCATTTGGCCCGGCGCTGGTGTCATAGACTGGACACAAACCTATTATTTCCTGAGCCAACATAAAAATAACACGCCCTCTGCACTACCTATGTGGTCAGGCTTAGCAAGAATTGACTCTTCTTGAAGATGTAATGTCTAAGATTTTCATTTAAATCAATATTTGCTAAGTCACTATGTATTACAGCATGATGGTGATTGACCCTGTGGCCCAGTGAGGAGAGCCTGCAGCATTTGTAGTACTGCAACCAGGGTGTCATCGGTGACCGAATAATCACAAGCATCACACAAGGCTTTAGTGCAGAACACTGTCTTTTCAACTCAACTGCTGTTTCTTGTTTCTGCCCATTACTATGGCTCACCAAACAAAGAGCACTGAAACAGAACTTTTAGTTCCAAAAACACCTGCATTAAACTAAATTTAAATCTTTGAGATTATAACTTGAACACAAGTATCATGAACCTCTGTTGCTTTTAATAAAACTTAATCATCACATTACAGAGTCCAAAAAACAGTATATATGTTTTATTCCATTTTTTACCCTGTTTAACTACTTAATATTTTTTGTGGTACAGTGATACAGCTTTGTAATAACTAAGTCTAATTACAACAACAACAAAATTACATATGTGTTAATTCCAATAATATGCAATTAACCTGATTTACAGACTTTTGGGTAATCAAACTTATTTTGAGACATTGAAGTAACCTGAAGACAACAACTTCCTTAATGCAACGTTAGCAAATTTCAGCATTAAAAAAACAAACAGAAAAAACTCTTTAAGTTCTTTGACTTTCCATTTGTATTTTATCAGCTGTGAAGCATTTCAGCCAAAAGAGAATACAGTGTTGTAAATATTGAAGAAAGCAGAAATGAGAGAGGGAGAGAAGTGGGAGACAATACGATGTGAGAATGATTACAATATGCAGTGTCTCTCTGCATTGGTGCAACGTAACAAGATTTCTATTATGAAATAAACAACACTCACAGTATGAAACGGAGTTGGAGAGCAACAGAATGAAATCACATCACATCATGTTACACGGACATATTTTCGATAACCAGCGCTAATGTGATCTTCTCTACTGCAATCTGTAATGTTCATTTGGCACAGAGAATACATTGCGTTGTTTGAGGTTTAGGTAAGAGTCACACGGAGCCACTGCATTCATATCACACAGCCAAGACTTATAACTGATCTGTTACAAAGAACTGCAGGTGCTATACATGTATGGCTTTAACAAAACTTTAGCCATGCTATGTACAAAAGACATCATCGGCATCCGGGAGGAAATTAAGTATGGATCACAGTAAGTTATGTGATTACCTTGGAAGTGAACCATGTCAGAAGTTCACTGAAGAGTTTAATTGCTATCCATGTGATTGGATTTTGTTAGTCTCACCACATGATAGAAATTCAAAATCTTGAGTCCATGAAAAAGCAATTACTTGCTTTACTGCTTAACTGTTAAGAGGCTCTCATTATCTAGTTAAAACCATTCACAATTTTAATTCAAAGGAAGCTTTAATTTGCTTTATTTACTGTCACACTGTGTGCGGTTTATTCCCCATCTAGGGCTAAGAGCTACTGAGAGACAGGCTTGGCATTTTAGACATTTGTGACAAGTGCAATACTCAAATAATCTGTGTAAACATTTCTCGTTCTGTCCCATTTCCTGTTTGCAGCTGCACAGCTATTATGATGGTGTTTGAAGGTTCGGCTGAGAACACATTATAACAGCTTGACAAAGTTAAAAGTGATAACACCTAATACATGGAATAAAATAGCAAATTAGATTGAGTGTTTGTCATGCAAAATGTAAAGTTCAGCATTTAGGAAGTTGTCCCAAAGACAGAACTTTTGGAAGCTTTTTGTGTACAACGTCCACGTCCTGAGTGCTGAGGTCAAACGAATTTACGTAAGCCATTTAATTATTCTTTCTAATTAAAATACCCAGTACAGTTTTTAATGCCTCACCAGTCACCGCTGTCATCACTATTCGCAAGGTACAAGAAAACTCATTAGTCCTGCATCATTTCAAGACTCTGTAAACTTATTATATTACTGAAAATACTGTTAATCTGTCTTCAATCACAGTTTTATTGTTTACGAGCTTGACTTTTACTTTCAAATTTCACAGAGCCAAGGTACTTTACTTAAAGTGAAATCAAACTGACATGCACAATTTTAGAGCAGATGTACTCACAAGTGTATAGATGTGCTTTAAAGTTTATTTTAAAGGCCTAGTTACGGTAACTGTGGGACTCCTGTAGGTCTCCTGGGTCTTGACACAGATTTTTGTCTTTCATTTATTTTTACAGCACCATTTATATGCAGGACTTTACTGGATTTACTGAGGAATTAAATTAAATGAATAATTGTAAAATATAAATACTGCAGAGTAATGTGTTTGCATTGTTTCTAAAATGTCCACACTAGCAGGTCAGGACCTCACTCCATCCTAGGCGATTACACCCAAACCTAGATTGGCCTTACACAAACTAAGTAAAGATAGTTTGATACTTAACATCAGGGGGTAAACTGGCTTGGTTTAGGACCAGGTTTACTTCAGAAGCTTCAGAACAAGTAAAACAAGACATGGTTGACAGGAAATAACACTATTCTTGCGTGTTTCAGTTGTTTCAGTTCTTCAATATCCAGAATTGCATTTGATCTCTCTGACACACCACGACACACCACCTACGCAGCCACCTTTTCTTTTAAAGCTGGACATGCAGGTCTGAACCTACGCTTTTTGTTCCATCTGCTGACATGTGATGTGTGAATATCCACCACTTTTTCACACTTTCTGCCAGTTCTTAAAAAAAAATCTTTATTGGACATTAACTCTAAATTGTATCTGTGCCAAGATCTTCTGAATGTTTAATCATTAGAACCTTGTGGGCCCTAACTTTCTGACCTAAATATCCACCTAAAAAAAAGGGCTTGATGAAACCTGATGTTCACAACTTGCTCGCTCTGCAATTAACACTGCTGTTGGTTCAGACAGTACTGTTGCAATGGCCGGGGGAAACATTTAGAGATCCAAAGCCCTCAGCTGGGGCTACTTAGATGCTTAGTCTGGGTTACCGTAGTGATTTGGGCAAGAGGCAGACGTTTGTCCTAGTTGTACTGGCAGCATGGTGGCTATCCTACACGGAAAACAGCCCCTGGTGAAGATAAATTTCCATTACTTGTGACCCCATCTGTAAATGACCTTTTCTGCTGATAGGATAATTCGCTGGCTTATATATATATTTTTTTATATAATAGAGGCATAGACGGTGACCCCACAATGTAGACGTACCTCTCTAAAAATAAAATAATGTATTCATTTTTTTTTTCCCCCGACATGTTTAGATGATGGATGATATTCAGGGGAGCCGTGCACCTCCTCCGTCTGCATCTGTGTCTCACATATATAAAACAATGTCCTCTCACAGTATTATTCTTGTCATATTTGTCTTTTTTTGTATCCTGCTTTGGCTAATGACAGTGTATTTCTGTGTAGTCAGCATCTTAGAAGATGTATTGATCATATCATTAGAATGCAATGAATGGGAGACCTTGCTCAAATTGATTGCTGCAGGGAGGCTTCTGAAAGAGACTTGTTTCATTGCGTAACTCGCAAATCAATAGCCTCAAAATAACAAATTATCTTGTATCAAGTTATGTGCTCATAGCTATCTGTCACTGTGTGTCGCAGGGCGCTCACGTGCCTGCGCGGCTTGTTCATTTAGCAGAGAGCACTGAAGCAGAATTTAGTGTCATAACAAAGCGAAAGAATCAATGCAGAAGCACTCTTGATCTCTGTTCTCTGTATAACAAATATCACTGAGGCCGGATGACAGCATAGAAATAGGCAACTCGGGAGAGTGAGCAAGGGAGGGAGAGATAAAAAAAAAGTCAAAAGAGAGAGGCCACACTTTTTGTCTGTTTAGTTGAAGATAACATTTGGGTATTTTGAATCCGAGTTTGTTGCTAAATCGTTGGGTCAATCTTGTGAGCAGACATGTCTCCCTAACTGGGCCAGGCTGCCTGACATCACGTACGGAGAAGATAGTCGCAAACTCATGAGTCACATTTCACGGGCTGTGTCTGAAAGTCTGCTCTTCTCTAACTAGTGGCTCAACTCAAAATAGCGGTAGTGTTGTCGACTAAAGTAAACATTGTGCTTAACGTTAAGCATACCTGCTCCAGTTAAGTATCATATTTCACACATTAACACTGGTATATTTAACCTTATTAAGTACTGAGACATCAGAATCAGAACACTTGTAAATATGTGTCATATTTATATTCACCACTACATTTCCTTTATACAAAGCGTATGTGTGATAGTACTATAACCTGCACAAGTTGAGCTTGATACTGGAGAGGGCGTCTCACATCACTGTTTTAAACATTTCTCATAGAAAGAGTTATTGGCTTGCTGGCTGAAAATATTAATCTGTATTCAAGCAGACGGCTGTTAAATGTATGAAAAGGTTCCTGGGAATCACTGAAACATGCAGAGTTGATTCACCGGTTTTGCTTGAATAACTGAGGTAATAGAAAAACTTTTATCAAAGCCCTCACTTACTTCACAAAGGCAGTTTTGCTCATCGGCAAGCAGTGCCATCTCCCGAGATTATTGGAAAGTCTGTTGCTCCAAATAAAAGAATGCAGTTCATATGCGGCACTCATACAGTTGAACATGCATCTGTCTCTCTGTTCTACCTCACAATCGGTTCAGGGATTTACCTCACAGCCGTTCTTAAGCCAAGTTGCGAAACAGGCATGTCAATAGGTCCATCACAACAGCCTTTCAAAGTGATGACACTTAATAAAGACTTTTTTCCCCTCAGTTCTGAAAAGAATTTAAATCAGGATTAGGGCTGCATCTGACAATTATTTTCATTATCGATGAATGTGTTGAATCTTTTCTTGATTAATTTTTGTAAGGAAATAATGAAAAACATTCAAAAGGAAAGTTCATATTATCACTTTAATAAGCCAGCAAATGTAGAATTTATGTTTCAAGAAAGACTAGTTTGAGATTTTTATGTTGCTTGACTAGTCAGATAATCATTAAAGAGACTCTAGCCTAAGAACCAATCAATTTTTAATTCTCTGAAAGCCTCTTCCCAAACAAGCAACTCCACTTGATTATTGCGAGTTCTCAACCATAATATGACTTGTAGAGTTTATTTATATTTGATCTTTATATTATTAGCTACCGTGTTTGGCCTCTGCATTTGTTAACTAGGGTTAACAAATGTATTTGTCTTATTTTTTGTGTTTAAACTTTTAAGTTCATTTTTACAAATGTGTACTCTATTCATGTTTAGACTGCAGGCTAATGTCATTTTGGTAGATTTGGTATATACTTAAATTATGTCCTTTTCATTTAGAAAACCTAAACAAATGTAAGCAAGATGAGACCACATGCAGTCATGTTTCATGAAGGAGTCACACCTGACTGACCACAAATTGCATTTCCGCCTACCTGTGAATATGGTTTAAATTAGATTTCCAATAGTTGGGTTACATTTTTTTTACAGTCCAGATTTGATCAAATCTGATTTCAATTTGAACCCAAATCAGATTTAGGCTTCGGGTGTTTGACATTTTCTCCACATCCTCAAATGTAAATGTATTTATTAACCAGTCACAGCTGCTGCAGTCATTTATCCATTCCAGTCGTAATTTCCATTTTTAAAATACCTGTCATTTAAATGCAATCATTAAACAAAGAATAATTACCACTCATACTTTTTTGCTGAATTATTTTCTCATTATTGTAATAACACGCTGCCATTAGAGCTACACTTGTGTTTTCTTATTTTGCTGCATTTGGAATATGATTAACCTTCCAGGGACCTAATTTACTAATTTCATGCTAGTCTTGTTGTAAGTTTTACATTTTTACCTGCTCAACATGCAAGGTGCATCCATGGTTAAGCCTGCATTCCCACAATTTCTAGAAACTTAGAAAGGTTCAAATGATTTCTTTGGGAATATTTTCTAGGCAATTTGTTACCACATAACCTCTCATTTTTACCTTTGCTGCTCAAATAAGAGGTCTGTAGTGAGGAAAATGTACCAAAATGTAACTACATAGTGAAATATTTGCACAATACGAGTCTAAATCTACTTACTGTCTCTATTTTTGTTTGAGGCATAACAGTAGGACAGTTGTGTGTAAATAATGATGCATTATTTGTTTAAATCTTGACTAATTTCAAGATCTTAGGCGAATGAGAAATTTTAAAATCTTCAAAAAAATCTAATTCTCCAATTACCACTTAGTTGTTTAGTGGCTGTTTTCCTTCAGAAAAAAAGAAATGCACAGGCTTGTTATATCCCCTAGGTGTGCATATTCTCTCAGGTTCCCACTGGAGTGAGATTCAATAGAAATTGATTGAGTGGTGCTCTCTGCCTCTCTCTCACGCTCCCTTCACAATCCCAGTCATCCTCCAGGATATCCGCGGCCAGACCTGCAGCTCTAACCTCTCCGCGCTGCTCTGACCTGGACTGTGCTGCCTGGCTGATGAGTGCGAGTGTGTGTGAGCACAAAAGAGATGGATGTAGAGAGAGAGTGAGAAGTAGATGAGGCAAGTGGGGCATATGTGTGTGAGTAGATGGGGCATTATGTGTTATTGTGCCAGTGCAGGCAAAAGACAGCACACTCCTAGACAGTTACACTCCTTCTTTCTGCTAACAGTGTCAGTTCACAAATGACACAAAACCCTTTGTGCAAAATAATTTGACATACATTTTAATAGAAAGCACTTGTTTTTTATTGTCACTATTATTTCAGTTTTGGTCGGCCAATGTTAGTAGTAGTTACCGTATTTTTCAGACCATAAGGTTCACCGGATTACAAGGCACAATATCAATGAATGGGTCTATTTTCATATATTTTTATACATAAGCCGCACCAGATCATAAGGCGCATTAAGCGAAACAAAACGGTAAGTTCGTATTACTCTGCGAGGCTCCTGACTTAATGCCGTAATGCTCCAACAACCCGCGACTGTGTGATTTACCAAGGTCATACTAAAACATTTTGACAGATTTTTGAGTACCATGTACCACATAAAGTTGGTTCAAGGTCAGTAAGCACAACCAGAATTAATACATAAGGTGCACCAGATTACAAGGCGCAGTGTCGATTTTTGAGAAAATGAAATGATTTTAAGTGTGTCTTATAGTCTGGAAAATACAGTAGCAGTAGGTTTCCATCCATATGTAGTGAAAAAATTTTACAGATTTTCCAGACAATCTGGTAAAGACAATGTGTATTAAGGAGTGTTGTTATGTTTTCTAACCACTGCTACAGTCAATATGTTTGTATTCATTGTCCTTCCTTTTGGTTGTATGTCTGTTTCTGTCTCACAGTAAAATATTCTGTGTGCAAGTACAAAGTCCACTTCCCAGTATGTGGTCACATACACCGGCTGGCTGCCTCATTAATTACACCTGTACTATCAAATCAGAATAATGTGATCTAATATCTGATCTAATGAATTCTACTTTAATGAAGCTCAGTTTCGCAATATTAAAACAGTCCTTTAATATAATGCACTCCAGCAGAAGACTGCAGTCCGTGACAACCTCAGTAATAAAAGCAGAGTAGAACTGTCATCTCTCTGACAGCATTAAAGAAAACAAAACAATTACAAGCTTTGTAAAAGTAGAAGTCATGGCAGAGTTGGTGTGTTATATCACTTTAGATTATACATGTATACTTAAAATCAACAATCAAGAGCAACAGCTTTTGGTGCTAATGCAAACTGCAAAGCTGCAAAGCCAATCAAACCTCAAACAATGGAAACTATTTGGAAAATGTGATTTTGCATTTGTATTGTGAATTTATTTAAGAAACATTGCAGTCTTTTCATTGCTCCATACAGTTTGGATTTTTGTCTGCTGACATTCTTTATCTCTCCTGGTATGAGTGATGTTTTGCACTTGCAGATAATGATTTATTTACGACAGATGGTTTGAATGAACCAACCAACCCACTGAAACCAAGTGTGTGAACTTCTTTGTTCAATTTTGACTATCGTCTTCAGACCACAGGCTCTTCCACTCTTTAAAAGTGAGAAAATTCAGAAAATGCATGAAAGTAGACAGATGGAAACTCACAAACTTTGATGTACGCCACAGTGTAATCAAACAACTAATGTTTTATTACTACATAACTACTCACAGTATGTTGTGATAACTGAAATGACAAAGCACATTTAGGTACAGAAAATATCAAGTCACTTTTCTCCAAATTTTAAACTCTCTTGAAAACACATTTCACAAAACAGCTGTTACTCTTACTTTTTTTTTAGATTGTATTTATATAGATATATAGAACAATTTGTTGTCAAACTGTTGACAGTAAGATGAAGGCTGGTTTAGTGAGCTGTGAGTAGGTCTTGTTTCCTGCAAGTAATGTAGTGCAATAGCACCAAAAAAGATTAACAAATGAAAATATTTTCATGCCCCAGTACACAGAATGTGAATCCTTTATATGTAGCATTATTCCAGTTAATTCCTGTTCACACACCTCTGATTGATGCCACTGTTCATGCAAAGCAGCAGGAGAACTGCAACCTGCATCTTTGAATATGGAGTCTTATTTCTAAACCAAATACCTCAGAGAAACCAGAAAGTATTAAATGCCACATACCTCATGTTAGGCTCTGCATTTTTTGTGATGTCGTGGCTGTGAAAGGTAAATTTTGTGACTTTTCATCTTAAGTATTTACCTGTACAAAAGGTATCTAAATTGGTGTGACAACTTGAATAGCCGGTATATTGACCTCTGTCTGCACCTCTGTGATATAAAAGCACTTTAGAGAGCAGGGACTTAAGAGGCTGGGGAAAAAACAAAAAGAGAAAATGCAAGGAGTGACAAAAACAAAGAGAAGTCACTGTTCCTTCTGTGCTGTGCAGTCCTCTTCTTTGTTGCCTTGCAAGTCTAACAAGCTGCTGGCCTTTAGGTTTTGTTTTCTAATTGTAATTGCTGAGTATATCTGTGTGTCTGTCTCTTGAACAGACACTGCAGCTTGCCAGAGAAATTATCTCCAGTTCCAATTGTTTTGTTTTTTTATTTGCATATGTAGCAGACTTATTGTATGAAGTAACCCCAACGTAAATGAAAAAAGACCCCATGCTTAATTTACTTACATCCAACAATCTGAATGGTCAAAGGTATTGTTGTTTGGTGTGTGCTGACAAGCCTCAGTGAAGGTAACTAATGTTTCCCACACTTTACCCATAAGCATGAAGAATATTTAGCACTATTGCAGTTTCATGATGTCTCAAAGACAACCTCCCACTGTTGGATTTACATGAAGAATCTATTGAATAACATAAAGATACTCTATATTAATTAAATCTCGATTCTGAAATCGTTAAACAGCTAGTTGGATACTTCTTGGATTAATACTGATCTGCCATCACCTCAATCCCCGTGTGTTGTATTGAACCGATCTCCACTCCAAGGCTTTTACTTTGGAAAGGATTGATTTATAGGCTTTTAATTTGTTTTTTCATTTGACAGACTGACTCATCAGATAGCCCAAGGATCTGCACTATCAACCCACGCTGCCTATCATCTTGTTGACTCTCTCCAGGCTGCCTGTCACCTAGTCTCTGTTTTTTCAGCTGCCTCTGTGGGATCGATTAGTGCTCATACTAGTCATAATTAACAGTCTGACACGACAACTGGGTGATTCAGAGGGTTTATCGTACCTGAGATCTGCGGTCTGCTGTGTCTGCCTGTTGTTTATCTGCGTGTTTCTGTTTGTATTAAAGTAAATGCAGCATCCTTATCACATTGATTTGGCTAAGCAATTGCCAATATTGTATATAAATATCTCTGCTGCAGCATTTTACACACTGAAGCAAACAGACTCTGGCAAAAAGTTTTGCTCTAGAGGGCATTTGCATACAGTTATGCAAACACACACACATTTTTCTATACTTAACATAATGCAGTCCCAAGCCTTACCTTAATCTTAGCCATCACAAATAAATTCCTAGTCCCACTCTTACCCTTACTTCAGCCTAAACCTAATTCTAACTTGAACTTTCTAAGTAAGTCTGAACCCTCAAACTGCCCCCTAAAGGTCTGTCACAAAGTGAGGCTCAGCCCAAATGTCCACATTTGCCATAAAAGACTCCCACACACACACACTTGATTAGCTCACTTGTTAGTTCAAATACGAAGAAATTAGACACAGGGTATCAAACTATTTTAATCATGCTGATTGCACATTAAAGTATTCACTTATTTTCCCATTTCAGCATTTAAATCTTAAGAGCACAACCCTGCACAAACACAGTTTGCTTTCATTATTGGCTACATTACAGTTAGTGGAAGTCTCAGAAATACTGAATAGTATTACCATCTAATCGTGCACATCTTTTATAACTTGCAAATCTCAGGTTTACTGACATTGCTCTTATTCATTAGTTAAGCGCATGAACAGACAAATCACTGTCACCTCCTGCACTGAATCACATAGATCCTGATCAGTTTGATTTTTTCATGATGGCTAAACACACCCCCTCACTTATTATATCTGTGGACTTCTCTGTGTGATGTAACACCTTTGCTCCCTGTCCCTGAAGCCTAATGTGAATATTTCATAAAAGTGCTTCATAAAGGTCGATAGCAGAAACGCTTTCTGTTTCAGACAAGGTGGAAAAAAAACCCTTCTTTGTACAAAATAAGTGAAAACTGAGCGTGTCCTGCAGCTCCTTTTTACGGACTGCGGTAAAAGTAACACTGCGAATCAAACTTTTACCTTACATCCCTACAGTTTTAATTCACAAAGGCATCAAGCAACAGCAGGGGCATTCTTGTACGTGTAGTTAGCTCAGAATTTCATTTCCTGCTCTGCAAAGATAACAAATGTCTCATTTTCAGCTGCCCTCTCTCCCATAAATGAGCTCATTGCACTAACAGTGTCACAAACAGTGTTGGCTTCATTATTTTTACTGACACAGCGACACATTTCTAAATTAATCCTGGCATTTGAAACACATCTACGCAAATTCAACTACTGACTAATTACCTCAGTGGGAAGAGGAAACTTCCCTTTACCCTCATCACTGCTGGCATGAGTTATGAACATTGTTCTCCTAAATTAAATTCCTTTTTATCGTGTAAATAATTATGCATGGAATAATTGAAAAAGTGAGGCTTTTTCAGTGTTGAAGTCTGTTCAGTAAAAGGAAAAAGACAAAACAAAACACGAGTTTGCTTTTTTCATGCTCGTTTTTGTTTTATTAAAAGGTCAGCAAGTTTTTTTTTTTTAATTTCATTAAATAGCTTCAAACTTACCTAAGTTTGCAAGCAAAATATTTTAACCAAATAAATTTTTTAATAATAATTCATCATCATTGTCACCTCAATCCAAAGAAGATTTCCAATAATAGTAACTTAAACCAGAATATTTCTTTTTTGTGTGTTTTCCCTTTTAGCTGACGATAATGGAACATTTCCCTTGTTGCTCATTTGTGTCCTTCCCATCTCACTTTGTGATGGGAAATACAAAATAAAATGAAAAGTTTTTCTGCTGAAAAGCTCCAGTCGGGCCACGGGATGAGACCTGTTTGATGACACAGTAAACGACTTTTATTTTCTAGAGTCTGAAACCCATTTTTCATTGGTGTAAAGGGGGCAAAGCCAGGTTTTGGTGTGGCTAGTGATGAATGGTTAGTGGGAGGGAATCCATCTGCTGCATCAACACAACGGAAATGGGATCGTCCGCTGATAAAAAATTGCACACGGAGAGACAACCCTAATTCACACACAAGACCCAAACTGTTCAGTACAATAGATAGTGTGTGTGTGTGTGTGTGTGTGTGTG
>JAOXYL010000071.1:12286458-12300336 GCA_028564955.1 Terapon puta
GTGTGTGTGTGTGTGTGTGTGTGTGTGATAGAGAGAAAAAGAGGGAGGATGGCTTTCAATCTGTGTATCTCTTTCTCTCAATTTGTATTTTCCCCTCTCTATCTCTCTCTCTCACACACTCTCACACACTCTCACACACTCTCACACACACACACACACACACACACACACACACACACACACACACACACACACACAGATTCGAATTCACCAGTGGCTGTCGGCCATCCTGACTAAATACCAACTATCTATCATCTGAGATATTTCATACTTCCTCAATTCAATAAGCCAATATGATTTATGTAGTGGCTCGAGCAGCTTTGGTAAAGGAGGTTTAAGAATATACACAATAATATACATCAGTTCTTACATTTAAATGCACAGTAAAATTGAATTAAAAAGTTTTCACGGAATATGGTTTAAGTTTGAAGTTTTGGATGCATTATATGCAGTTGTGTTATATTCAGAAAACAGTTCACATTCGTCTGCTGAAAAGTGAAAGTTTCTTTGTGCTCAAATTGATGAGTATTAGTCTTGCAATTTTCTCAAAAGCACAGTGGAAGGCAATCTTACTCCAGTATGCAACAAGTGTTTTTCTTGTTAAATAAGTTTAACTAAATTCTGTCAGTATCATAATCTTAATCATTAAAAAAAAAAAAAACTTTAATACTTCTGGAAGACGATTTTATATGGCAAGATTTGATATTTTGGCCTAATGAAGAAGATTTCCTTCTTATGTTCACAGAAAAAAAGTAATCTAGCTCTATTTTCTATGAAACATATTTGCTGTTGCAAATTCTTTTTATATCTTTAGAGTTTTTATTGTTTTCATATGTCTTAAATGTCTTTGGCAATGCGGAAAAACACTGTGAGATGCTTTTTCCATCTTTGGGGGATGAAGCTGCCACTCAGGGAGAATGAAAAGCCATAAAGTGTGTTCAGGGATGCTCAGTATGAGTCAAATAAAAGTAAATGAGTTTGAAATGATAAAGTTGAAGTCAATAATAATCGCATTCAGTTCCATGCTACTACTATTCAAATTAAATACACTCTCGCACACATACTGTATTCTCTGCAGAGTGCTTTGATTGTCAGCTTCTTTAATCTTCGATTGTATGAGACCAACATTTTTACTGTGGACATGAAACAACTGCAGATGAGAGCTGTGAAACATTAAATCCCTTTACCTTACTCCCTCATACCCAACTAAATTGTGAGACATCAGAAACTTTACAAGATCGACATGCCATAAATATGATTTTCATTCCTTGCTTTGCTTTATAAGAACAGTTTACCCCCATCACTAATCCATTTTCCCAACTTTTCTTTAAAAACTTTCTGTTTTTGTTTGTTGAGGCTCAAACCAAGGTGGAGGAATGCAAATTCCTTATTATACACATTCATTTCTGTTGTCTTACATTTTTTATTCATGCTCAGTTTTTTTTTCTTTTTTGCGATAGCAGCATTTTTCAGTGACTGCTGGGCCAGCGAATAAACTGCGGGAATATAATGTGATTTACACTCAAAAGCATTCCTCGTCTTGCTCTCACAACTACAGAAGCCATCTGAGGAAGGAAACAGGACCATCTGTAATGTTCTCCTCTCTCCGTGGGACAGAAGTTATTCAGAAAACCTGTGTATATTTGTGTGTCTGCAGTGCAAATCATTTTCAAATGTCTGATGGTGTGAGTGAATCACTGTGTAGTATGGGTTTGTGAATCTATGTCTGCATCTCCTTATTGATGCTTGCATAAGTTTGTGTTTTCAGAGGAAACACTACAGGGCCTTTCAAAGCTTTCTCTGCAGTTCCAAAATACTCCACCCTGTGTAATGGGAAAGTCGATGCAACTAATCTTGTGAAAAACTAAAGGAGTCCTTTTTTTATTAACACAGTCTAAAACATGGAAAAATTACGCATTAATCCTTTCTTCAAATGCGCAATAGAACCCATGATCATATCTGTGATTTATGAGTGTTGTCTTTCATGGACAAAAGGTAGAAGTTATAAGCTGTGAAACGTCTTACCAGAGAGGTTGAGTTGGAACAAAGTGTCTACAAGTCCTGTGCTTTGGAGATGGAGGCTGCCCTTATATCACCCAGCTGTGCAGTTCCTACGACAGCACTACAGAGCATTTTAGCATCTTTCAGTTGGAGGTTTTGGTTTTTCAGTATGCAACCTGAATTGTTTTGAATCGGTGTCATGGCACCCACCAGAAGGCAGATGAACAAAATTAGTGAGCCAGAAGCCTTTATCCATAGTTGGTTGAGAGCAAAACAAAAGTAAATGGATAATGAATACTCGATATCATGAGTCAGACAGAAACAGGACTCAAGGTGAACACTAATGTTTCTCAGTGTCTGGATGTGTAAATTACTAGCAGTTATATTAACGCATTCACTTTATTAGCTTTATCACAGCGAACTGTAACAATAAGACGGCATTAACAGTAATTGCTGTCCTGCAGATCAGAGAATGTTTACATGCATGATTTTGCAAAACGGAAAGAAACCACATATTTCGTGGTGTTATCTTAGTATTTTTGGACAACTTGTTGTCCAATGCAGTTTACTGCCTCAGGGGTTAAAAGCACAGTCAGATAGTCCCCATGCTGCGTATAAAGTGTCAAATATGCAATAAATCTATTGTAACATACATTTTCTGAAAAAAAAAAAGCTAAAATGTGTAAACAGTGTGAATTTGCATGTTGATTTCCCCCATGAAGAGCACAGACTGAGATGAGTATCTTCCAGTGTTTGAAGAACTAACAGTGGAGCCAAGTTCCTTTTGTTTATTTAATCAGCCGTCTTTGCTGTAGGAAACCCAAGTGAAAATGACACCATTTTCAGAGAATTTGCAATTCCTCTGAGCTGAAAACAACCCGGCCAGCAAAGCATGTCATTTTATCTCTCGGAGGGTGAGCGAGACACCCTCAAGAGCAAACGGGGCTTAGTTGTGTGTGTGTGGACGTGCGCGCGTGTGTGGGTGTGTGTTTGGTGCAACAAAGAAACCCTCACCAGCACACCAGACGGGAAAAGCAAATGACTGCTTTTTTTTCCATGTTGAAAGAAGAGCCTCAATATGTTTCTGTCCTTTCTCAGCAGGGGAAAGTGTACCTGCTTATGCCCATGTGAGCCTGTGTGTGCACGCCGGCTTGTGTATATGTGCTTTCGTTCGTGCTCATGCATGTGTGTTTGTTCCCTTAAGTTTTCCTGCAGTGCCCCTTTGTTCCTCTGTGGTTACAAGTGAGGCACTGGAGGCAGCACTTTCTTGCTCTTCGAATGTAAACGCTGACTTCCGTTTGCTAATTTTCGATAGTATCTTCACCTTTTAGCGTATATAAGTAGCAGCTCTAGATAGAATAGAGAAAAACGCATGTCTCTACCTGTTGTTTGTACACATCTGGGCTTGTGTTGCTGCGTGTAGCGAGTGGGCGCAATAAACACGTCTGTCACGTTACAGATTCCACAGCGTGTACGTTGTTTCTGCTGAGCAATTTGCATTTCAAATTCTTTCCAGGGAATGCTGTGTTCTTAGGTCGGGGAGAGAGCGGCTCAAATGTGTAATTGCTGTAATGCTAATTCAATCTCTCCCCTCTCCCGGACAGGTGCAGAGTCACAGAGAGACTGGCAACAAGAGAACAAAGTACTGACAGAAGAAGGTACTCAGCGCACACACAAACACAGACTCACTCCTACGTGTAGAGAGGCATTAATGAACATCCATATTTTTCCCTCTGGCTATAGTGTAATGTTCAATTTAATGGTCTAATGTCCCTTAATGACTGCTTTATGTGCACGGGATTATTGTGCATCTATCAACCTGAAGCACATCTAATCAGACAATTAGCCCTCATCTTGGGCTAATTTCCGTGTATGTATTCATCACAATAACTGGCTGTCTAATAGGAACACAAATGGGTTGTCACTTCTGTATCACATGGTAGACCCACACTGTCTATCTGTCTATCTTTCTGTTTGTTTGGTCCTTCTGTATGGACGAACAGAGTAAAGCTTAGCATCAGTCCAAGATAAATAGTAGTAGTAGAGGTGTGAGCGTCTGACTGCACACCAACTGATGCTCTACAGTGCCGACTGAGTGTTTACATGCAGAATTGAAAAGCATCTTTTCAGTAAGATGACAAAAGAGCATGACGTCAGCTGTTTCAGTTGAATCAGAAAGTACCCGATTTTTCATCTTTTCTTAATTTTTCTTCTATTCCAGTGTTAACACCACAACTGTCCCCATAAGGAGTTGCAATAATAACTTTTTTTTTGCACTAATGGCATAGATAAAACTATAAGGTCAAAAGTTTAACACCCCAGATTACAGCAAATGCCAAAATAAATATGAACAATCAAGCTGACCAATCAAGTCTGTGCTAGTACAAAGATGGTGATGGGCCCTTATTTTGGACATTTTGTGGCTTCAAACAAACCCTCCTGAGCCAAGGTAGGTGGCACGGATGAGATTTAGTTCAAGTTTTTCAGCAAGTTAACATACCACCAGCTGCTCATATCACCTTGTATCAGAGTCATAAGCGCTTGGAGCAATTCTTTGGTTGGCAGAGGTGCACACACAGAGCTTTCTAAAGCCATCCAAAACAATTAAGACGACCTTTGTACTGTTTGTTAGATTAATTGAAACCTCTTGTTTAATGCACTGCAGCCTCAGCAATGGTATATACATTTCATCTGCACTTGCTGATTTGGGAATACGCCACAATCCTCTGCCTAATTACGCATGGGTTAAACAGCGAGGGTATCTTCATCACTTAATTAAAATTTTGGCTCAGGGATATGACGAAATAGGTGCATGACCCACTGCACTTATTTACACACCGGACTGGGAAGATATCCCACGCAGATTTCAGTATTGAACGCTGATTATCAGGAGTGTGGCAGGTGTCCTCAGAATGAGTCCCAAGCTCCAAAACTGGGAACACCATTTTCTCTGGGTAATGATGGCAACCAAATGCAACGGCTAGTTGCTTCAGTATCTGGAGGTTTGAGCTGGTTTTACTACATAATGTTGTGATGCTTTATGTGTGCAAACCGTGTGGAGGCTGAGAGATTTCTTATCAGTGGTTTGATTATAAATATATGAGGTCAGCACCAAAGAACACATCCTTGCCTGCAAATATGTCCAATTTGTTTCCCATAAAGAGAATATAGAATTTAAACAAGGTAACTGTTTGGGGACTAAACATTTCAATGTCTTAATGGGATACTTGGAGAGTGTTGATAGCAGCAAAGGGAGAAAATGCGATTGCAGATACATAGATTTTTGTCACTGTTCTTGTTTTAATGCCATAGTAAACAGTTTAATCTCAGAACTTAGTTCATTCTTACGAGGTGCTTTTATTGAACTCAGCCTCTGTTTGTTAGCAGAGTGAACGCCTCTGCGTCCACTGAAACAGCAACCACATGAAAGACAAATGGCTGGATGATGGGGATAGAATCACAAGAACGTGAAACAAATGCATGAGAAATGGGCAAAAACAGAGACATTCATGAGTGAGCGAGGTCCATCAAACCCAAAGAAATTTGGCGGTGAAAGCAGTGGCATCAGCAGAATGGAGACAGGAGGTGAGAGTGACAGCAGTGGAAGCCTTTGATCTCAGGTTTCTAATCAATGGGGATTATGGTCCGTGTGCCTGTGTCAGTCCTGATTATGGCGGGAGCACCAGGAGACAGTGGTGCATCCAGAAGAGCAGCAGACAAACACCTCCTTATTCCGAAAAGAGGTGTTTTTCACCACCTCGTCTCGTAGCGTCTGATCCGACATGCATTTTCTTTGGATTTTGCATTTAGACAAGCAGCAGAATGTGTGAATACTACCCCGGTGTGCAAATCATCGTCACACCCAAGCATGAGCCTGAAGAGACAATACTGTCACACGTAGTCAACCAAAATGCTACACTGTGACTCTAATGTGCGAGCAGTGTGGGAGAGCGTCTACACTATTGGGAGTAAACAGTATGAATACATGACACAGTAAATCATATGAAAATATAACGTTACAGAAGACTATAAACTGCAACGAAAGGACAGACAGACCCTGGAGAACTACTTGAAAATCTTTGAATGTGAATTCTTTCAACTTTCACTGACAGTAGACAGATTTCACAGAGTACATCTTGGGAGTTAAGATGTCAGGATTTTCACTGACGTTTGCCTGAGACAGGTTTTGCAGTATGATGGATTATGCATCCTGTCCTCATTGTTTTCCCCTCATTTGTCATTACAACATTGTAAAGCACAAAACACATTTTTTGTCTGCATTGTTAGGGTATGGTAAGGTAATATGACGAAATTAAGATGGAAATCACCATCACAGTATCTTGGTTGATTACCCTCAATAGTATATAAAAAATGTTCAATATGCCAATTTCCCCTGCATAAGAAATGGCAAATCTAACAGACGTATATGCAAAATTAAGCTTTGAAAAACAAAAATAGCTACTTAATACTATATACATTTAAAAAATAGTAACCACAAAGTATTTTAAGAGACAAATTATATATACGGGAGAATACAAAACATTTGTCGACCGTGTGTTTGGACCGCTTGTGCCAGACTTGCAGAGATGAGAAGGTTTAGGCTGGAGATGTACTTCGAATTGGTATCTGTAATGTTGTTTTCGCTACAGGTGACATATAAGAACTGGGTTCTGTCTTAATGAAGTAAACCCCCTGGCTTCTTCTTCTTCCTGGCTTTTGCTTGGCAGACTTTATAGGGCCAATGAACTTGTTCAGCGTTATCAACTGATTGTTTTGAGTGAAAGCTTGGCTGAAAAATCTTTTGGAAATGTTTTGTGACCGTGTGTAATGTGTACCATCATAATGGAGGGTTTGAGTGTGGTAACTTGGTAAAATTTAAGATTTTAAGGGAAGATTTATTTCTAACCATTCCATTTTTACATACATTCCTCTGAGCTGTCTAATTAACACGTGGAAACAAGAACTGTTGTCTGAATTACGCTTTCCCTTTTTAAATTCATGGTGGTTCCTGTAATGGTGAGATTTTGTTCTATTTCTACTTTCGCGTTCAAGACCATCCTGCTGGAAGAAGTCAGAGCAGTCTGTCACGGTGACAGGCTCCCTGCTAATGAACTGGACCTTTGTATCTCCTCCTCACCAGGCTATTCCTGGAACTGATAGCAACACAATCTGATGTCCTGGTACAGAGATGTAGCTGAGATAACCCATTCAATCTGACCTTACCTCCCTCTGTACTGGAAGCTTTGTCAATTTGACCCTGTTAGCCCGATCGATACTGCATGTCTTAACAGTCTGAACCCACCTCTTAAAAAATCTGAATTTCCCTCTAAAATATGATAGTAAACCCTGAGTGGTTTTCTTTATGATGATTAATCTGGGTGTAATACATGATGTCTGCAATAGTATTATAGCTTTAAAATACCAGTGAACAATGGCTACTTATACGTAGGGATAAGTCCCTCAATACTAAGAGAGTTAACATTAACGAAACTCTTAACTTCCAAACCTGCAAAAGCATTTTCCTGGATACATATTTCGCATATATTTGTTGTGAAAATGACATGAAACATTTCTTGTAAACAAAACAAATCCAACATTAAAGGAAGGTGCAATGACGATTGCTGTTTCTGAATTGCAGAAGTGCAGGGCAGTCACAGCACTACAAACCAGACCAGCAGCTCGAGAAGTCTCGGTCGTCTAAGTAAGTTTTTAAAGAGTTTGGCTTGATCTCATCAGACAGGTTGTTCAAAGAGTCTGCCAAGGCCCTGATGTGGAAAGCTTGATAATCCGTGGTCGTCTGTCTAGACTGTGAAATGACCAGAGCGGTGCTGCCTCAGGATCTCAAGCTGTGCTCAGGCTCATAAGGGCTTAAAAGCTCAGATACAACTAGGCGCTAGTCCAAGATGTGTCTTAAAGCTAATGAATAACATTTCTAGATGAGTCCTTCTTTGCACTGGTTGCCAGTAAAGTCAGGTAAGGGCTGGTGTTTTATAAGACCAAGCTTTTTCACAAAATCAGCCACCTTTAAAGATTGATGGATTCTTGATATTTTTCACGGTACGTGAAAATGTTGTAAACTTATCCACAGTTTTGTAACTCAGGACGGTCAATAGCGGTGATTGTCAAGTGAATCGACCCATCAGATTGCTTTCCTTACATTTCATAATGGAAACTCTCGATATCCTTTTGGGGGGTAAAGTTTAACCAATTTCTCGTCAGCTTTATTGGTAATGAAAGGCTTGCCAATCTGTCCAAACAGTTTGCAGTGTAATCAATAATAAAAGTTTTGTGAGGTTGATCAATAATATATGTTTTACTCGTGTGATTCAACCTGACCTTAGTCAATAATGGAGGTGCAACCAATCTAACCCTTGTGTGACAAAATGTGTTTTAAATGGAGATTCAAATACTTTGGTAGTTCCAGGTTACGACAGGTTAGTGTTTCTTTTTCTTTTTCTTTTTTAAATAACACCTCCTGCTCCTCAGACTGTGGACATTTACCTGATAAAGCTGACTGTAATTTACACATTTAACGGCAGTCCATATCAGATATTTTTATCCTCTTGTTTTCAGGTTTGTTTCCATTTGATATAAAGTAGCCGCAGATTATATCAGATGGGCAGCAAAAACTTCAAGATAATGTTTTACTCCTTCACATTCTACTAAAATGGTACATTTCCCTGCACAAGATTAACATTATAGAGTGAAAGGAAGATAAAACAAACATCAGCTGTTAGTATATTTTACAATAAGAAACTGTCCCAAAAAGTCCTAGACAAACCAGTTTCAGTATGTGTAAAACGTGACATAACTATCCAGTGTTATTTGTGTTTTCTCAATCCAAAGAGCACACATTTAGAATCAGGTTTCAGGAATGCAGGACAGTGTCACCGCATCCCTTAATAATGCCTGTCAATAAAACATAATGCAGAGCAGACTTTAAAATAACCACCTATTGTGGTTCTCTGGCATTGAGCTGTTTATTTGGTAATTGAATACAATCCCTACTCAGCGCTGGGAGCACTTCTTCCCTCGCTGTCATGACATTGAACAGACAGCAGCGACAGAAGAATGTGTCAATCCTTTTGATCCTCTGTAGTTGCTTTATCGTCTCCGCACAGCTTATGGTATTGGATTGTCGCTGCGTTTTGTGTGTCATTTCAACCCACCTTTAAATCGCAGAAGAGAGAGAAAGACATCTAGCACAGGTGGGATGGGGCCAACTTCCTTTTTGTTTTTTTCACCTATTTACTATATATGAAAGGTACAGGAGAACGCGTTGTCATTTCTGTCGTGCGAGAAACAGAAGCCTTTGAAAGGCGAAGATGAAAGGAGAGAAACGGCTTGCTAGAAAGGGGGGGAAACCAACAGACAACTACAGCTCATGAGGTGACAGACAGGAGGTTTTTGAAGTTTTTTGTCCTTTTTTTTGTTTTAGGTCATGCCTGAGCAAAAAGATATGAAAAGAGGAAAGGAATGCAAGCAAAGTGAAGGGAAATGGAGGCAGAGGATTACAAATACATGTCAAACTCAGGTAGTGACAGGCTGTTTCATTCGTTTTGTGCAGGTACCATATATCGGAGGGGTGCATACGATACTGCAGCTTTCGTACTGTCCTGTACGTATGTTTTTTTGTACATCTATTAGTCCGTCATGCCTGAAATGCAGAGCAATATTTAGTTTATGCTACCAGCACATTTAGTTTACCAGCACTTTCTACCTCTGATATTTATTTATTTTTATTTTATTTTTTCCGCCCATTCTATAATGACCAGCGGGTAGCTCTGAAATGGAGAATGAGTTTGCTAAAAGCCATGCTTTGTGTCAGGGCAGAATAGAAGAGCAGTGGGTATTCAGCTGCAGCAGACAGTGAGGGAGAGAAAAACCCATTCAGCTCCTCCTGACTCATAGCTGAGTGAACTCAAAAGGACTTAAGCATTTACCTTCACTGTCTACATTTTTAACTGTCCTCTCACGTTCTTTCATCTGTCCGTCTGTCTCTCCTGTTCTTTCTTTTTGTCTCTCTCTCTCTCTATTTCTCCTTTGGGCTTTTTCTAGATCTCTCTCGTCCACTTTCTGCCTCTCCCCTCTGGTAGCTTTTTTTTATCTCGTTGGTTCTTTTGACTTGGCACTTTACGTCTTGTACTGTCTGTCTGTCTCAATGCTCCTTTTGTTCTCTCTGCTCTCTTTTCATCTCTTTGTTTCAAATGTGTGGTGGGACCAATAATTTTTCTTCTGAAGCCGAACCAGAGATGCAGAGAAGACTCTCCGAGCCGAGTCCAAGACAAATCTTGAGTGGAGGTCAAATGAAAAGTAATAGTCACGGGACTGGGTCAGTTCAAGTCCTCTCCCAAGACCAACCTTAAGCAAGGATGCGACACATATTTCTCTTATCTATCTAGTGTTATCTATGATTTAAACCTTAGACATTCATCTTTAATCATGCAGGATCAGGAAATCAACAGTCGTGTACCCTTTTACGGAATTGTGCACAGACTGTAAACTGCAATCTGGTACGGTACATATACATAACAAGTGCTTTTGACACTAACTATACAATTGAAAATGACAAACTTCCTTTAATTGGTTGCACTTGTCATCTTGCATTTGTCATCTTTCACACACTGGGGCCACAGAGAATAGATACACTTGTCTTGCGCCTTTATTTTTTAAAATAAAACTATTGGCCCTTTGTTGGGTCACGTGGCCGCTATCTCAACTGACAGAAGAGTTTGGGACAATAAAAAAAAGAAAATTACTCTTACTACCTGTTCGGATCAATCATCAAGAAATGTAGTATATCAGTGTGTCAGTTAACCAACAAATGAAGAAAGCTTTATTGAAACATTGTACAACATACAACCATTTTAGTAATTTGACTAACTGAATAATGGTAAAGTCAGTTTGTGTCAGTCAGCAGAACCTTTTTGGCATTAATATAAATGTTGGCGTCGACATATAATTTATTATCTCTGTCTATAAACAATTAAATATGATAATCACACAGAAGAAGACCTTTTCATTTATATATGTGCTGTCATAATTTACCTGAAATATATTATATTTTGTAGAGAATCAGAACGGTTGTCAGTTGGAGAGCCCGTAATAATCTGTGTAATAAGATAAATGACAAAGCTTTTAGAAGATCAAATACTGTCAAGCCTTTTTACACTGCATGTTATCTCTGTGCCTCCTGTGAACATTTGTTTACATCTTCCCTGATAAATCTGTCACAGTATGCAGCACAAAGCAGGCAGTCATCAGTGGCCCGAGGTTGCATTATTTGCTGTAGAATGGAATCCATTTCTTGGTCCCATCTTTGCTCTGAAACAGCCGTGAGACAGAGGAAAAGACTTGTGCAGCCCTCTGGTTTGCGGGAGCAGCCAATGAGCAGAGCCCAATGGTCCTGAAAGACAAGGCAATTTGGCCAGAGTGATGGGAATAATGAGAAAAGCATCGTAATGTTGCCAGAGTCCAATTTACAAGGTGGAAAGAGAGGGAGAGAAGGAGACACAGAGAGAGAAAGAGAGAGAAGAGAAAGAGAGAGCTAACAGAGAAACAGGGATGAGAGAAGGAATAAAGGACCACGAGAGACGGGAGAGTGAGTGATCACCCACGCAAGAAGGCCTGGTATTGGTTTTGTGTTCATGTTGAGGTGGCTGCACATTAACCTGTGCAAATGGAGGTTATGGCTTTACTTCCATAGGGCGAGCAAGGAGGCGACAACAGGGCGGCTGCCAAGGAGCGAGAGAGAGAGAGAAAGAGAGAGAGAGCAAGCAGAGAAAAACCTCAGTCTTTCCACCTCTACAGTATGTTGCTTTCAGCCTGACAATGAGCCATAGATACAACATTATACAGCAAATTTCTGGAAGAACAGTTTTGCCCTGCAGAGTGTAAGAGAATGACTTTTAGGGATGAAGAAAATCCTCAGAGAAAGAGAGAAAATGAAAACCCTGTCAGAGAGATAAAAGGAGATGGTGAGAATGACAAGTAGAGATAATGAAAAAGGCGAGCGGCAAATAAGAGAAGACGGACCGGCAGAGAGCAAAGGTGATTTTCTGAAAGAGGTGGATAAAACTGCGAGAAGAGAGTGTGAGCACGGCAGAAAACTCGCTCCTCTCTCTCCTCTCTCCAAGAGATGACACAGCAGCGTGACGCTGCCGCGCAGTGACAAGATTTCAGCAGATGGATGTTTCCTGCCCCCTGGTACCAGTTCAGGACTGAGACAAACACCCAGCCTGCAGCGTTTTGGACCGGGAGCAGCCTACCTTTGCACTGACTGCTCATCATCACCGATTCTGTCTGAGGGACTATGCCTCAGCAGCCGGGGAGGCACCTGAGATTACCATCACAGCTGGATTACAGAAGGCGATTGCTTCGTAACCATTTTCGCTGTCCGCCCCTCGACTTGTAAACCGATAGTGGCAATGAGCTGCTCCCAAGGCCCCCCTGAGGGCCGCAGAGAGGCAAGAGACCACATACAGTACACAGATTTAGTCATATGTCTACAGGGCAGATGAAGAGCACTTGAGAGGCAACTGTTGGGAGGCAGCAGTCTGAAAAGGCCTGTGGCCATGGCAAAAGAGCGACACGCACACACAGAGGGAGACTTAATGAAGCTTTCCTGTGCGTACCCCTTCCATTCTGCAACGGGGGTGTTAATCACCTGCAGGTCCCGTAGCTGGTAAAACACACAGATATACACACCTACACACACATTTATCCAGAGAGAGACCGTGATCGTGAGCAGTGTGTGGGAGGGGAGGCTTTCGGTGGTCGCTTCTCGTTTCACGGTGCAGCTGGTTGGCATGAGAGAGGAATGTTTCTTCAGCTTTCTTTTCTGTCTCTTTAACCCTCTTGTCAGCTCTTGTGTTTTGTTCATTATTAAAACCCTGTCATCATTTTACTTTCACCCCACTCTGTAATTACATTGTGTTACATTTTTGCTGACATTTCTTTCTGGGCATGTTTTGTTTCCTTTTGTTGTTTTTTTCCATGCATTTTCTGTAGAATGTCTTTACATTAATTATGATCTGTATAAGAAAAACCTAATGTCCAAGGGTCCGTGCAGATACTGAAAACAGCACATTTAATGCAGCTGCTTCAGAGGTGCTGCGCTGGGTGTGAGTACAGTCTATGCTTCATGTTTTGAGAGAAAGCCCACAGGTTCTGAAACGTCATGCCCCATTGTGAATGTTGCTTTCCCTTCGGTCTCGCTGAAGAGCTGCAAGCACAGTACACTCCTTTCAGTCATCCGTGGTGAGGGAATCATTATGGATGAGGGAGGGAGCAGTGCTCACAGCAGCTGTTAATACTGTTGTGGTAATAACAAGCTGTCATCTTTTTGTTGTGTCCTATGAAGGAGTCATGAAAGAAAGCTCTCCACACCTCCAACGGAAACTAAGAACAAGCTGTACAGCACCAGGAGGCACAATATAATTCTGCTGACACAAGTCTAACCCTCCGCCCCAAAAAAAACAAAGTTGAACATTAACTGAACTACATTTTCTTATTTATTACATCTTTTATGTCTGTAATAAAGCACCGCAACAAAACTGTTGTTTTGTGACTTGCTCTATTTTCTAATTTGTCTAGCAGAAAGACTTGAAACTATATGTTCATCCTGATTCCTCTGTGCCATAGAGCTCTACCTGAACCTACGGAAAACACACCAGTGAACCACACCGTTGTGCATAGTGACATTTTCCTCTGATAGTATTTTGGTATTTTATTTTGAATTGATCTGAAATGCTTGATAGAACACTAAATATGTATTAGAAATAGTTCCAACAAATTTCTTTTTTTACTGTTGTTTTATTGTATTTCTGTTTTAAAAAGTAACATCAAATTATCAGAGATAGGCTTACATATTGGTGT
>JAOXYL010000071.1:12327174-12353111 GCA_028564955.1 Terapon puta
ACCTTGTACTTTCTAATTCTACTTTACTTCATTTTAGCAGGCAATTTCTCTTTCCCCACTATTTTTATTTCACGTGATTATGATATTACAGACATATGTTAAAAATAAAATTATATAATTATACAGTATAATGATAGGATCTCAGCACAAACTTAGGTGTCCCTAATCCATCGATTTCATTCATTATTGATACAGTGTTAATTGTGTCCTTTTTGTAACAATAATAACTTATTTGTCCTCATTCCCGACCTTAGCCACCATCTCCCAACTTTTCTTTCATACTTGCCGCACTTAACGCAGGTTTTTATTCTGCCCATTTTTCTAAACTCTGTTATGTTGCACTGCACACTTTATCATCACACACAGGTGGGTGTGATTTTGTGAGCTTGGTAAATGCCAATAATATGATTGTTGTGCGTTGCAAGTGCGGAGGAAAATGTAATAAATCTTGTTGTTTCACTCTGGAATCACAATGATATTCCTGACGCTCAGCAACTACACAACCAGACTTATGAAACTAGTCTGTCTTGATGCCTGTTAGCACTACAAATGTATTCATCCTCACGGTTCTGCAGAGTGTTGGCAGAGACACAAATATCACGCAGGGCTAATGCAAAATAAACCATTTTTTCTCTGAGCCATAAGAGCTGCAGGAAGAAATATGATTGTTCTTTAATTTTCATAACATCTGATTGTTTCTCTCAAATGTTTAAATGTAGGTGGAGGGTTACCAGGTGGTGTACAGCACTTTAGCAGGAGACCAGTACGATAAAGTAGTCGTGCCACGCAATGAGGGAGCCACCACCAAGACCACCCTCACAGGTAAGTAAGGAAGAGTGTTGTTTTTTTTTTTCTGTTATGGGTTCATTCGTTTGTTCTCAGTTTTTTGTGAATTATTTATCCACATCTCCAGGGTTCTTGCACTCGAAGTGATGTGTTTCCGTACATCCTCAGTATCATCAGTGCATCTAATGTGTAATGAAAAAGCCAGGAAGCGCCTGTGTGTTTTACATGGCAGGATTATCTGCAGCGCTAACACTTGGCTGACGGGCTACTGATTGTATCTGGAGAAACGCTTGTTGTCCTGCAGGCATATTGAAAGGCTGTCAGAAGGGAGGGGTCAGCTGGGATGTTTTTTTTTTTTTTGTCTGAAAGGCCACAGTGCTGGAAAGGGCACGGCCGGCATAAGAATAGAAGCAAAAGGTCTGTGTGTTATTCTGTCGGACCATTGCAATCGATGCTGCCTCCGCTATCATTCCTTCTCTGTCACTCTCATTTTCTCTCACCTCACTCTCTTTCGCTCTGCTAATAATCTCTCTCACTGTCCCGCTCATTTTCATTCATCTTTATCTCTGTCGCTTGAGAAACTCACTGTGGACATACTGAATTGATTTGAAACTGATCAATTATGCAGTTGGCAAAATAAATAAATAAATAAAAAACAAAGAAAGAAGTTTTCCTCAGAAATTATACTGATAAACATGTAAATTTGTCTCAGCCTCATCACTGACTGGAATGTGAAACAAGCCCATACTGTGTGTTAAATTTGTAACTGGTTCTCTCTCCATTTTTGCACCTCAGACCTGCTGCCAGGCACAGAGTACGGAATTGGCATTTCTGCCATGAAAGGTAGCAACCAGAGCACGCCGGCAACAATGAACGCCAGGACGGGTGAGTGAAGATTTACTATACTTCATATTTACAATAAAAGCCGCTGATCCACTTGTGCATGTACAGAGCAGTAAGTGAGTCACAGCAGCGTTGCATTGGAAATCTCAGCTTCACAGCAGGTTGGATGCCCCATTTGTTATTATGCATGTAGCTCTCTGTTCATGCTGTTGGACAGTGCTCCTGTGAAAAGCCATTTTAGCAAAATTAAGCAAATCAATTTTTTTGCAGGACTTTTGATTTTTGGGAGAAGTGTTTTATATCACCGGCCTGGGTGAAAGTTCCCATTACAGCATTTTAAAGCTGTAATAATGCACACCATTTTGCTAATGGCTCTCTCACTGCCTCAGTACTTGATCGGCTATTTGAATTTTTATTGTGTTTTGAGTTTTTTGGTTCGAAAAAGAGACCCCATTTAACCTTATGTTTGAAATGTTAGTGCGTGGAGGTGCTGCACTAATCTTTCCCATCATGCTGGCTGTCAAGCACATCTTTCCTCCAGTTGCAATTATTTTAATGGCTGAAGGCATTTTGCACTTTGCAAAATTATGCTTCCATTTTCTTTACGAACAAGCTCTTTCTACCCTACTATTTTGTGCACTCACTTTGAACTTTGAAAATGCACTACAGCTTTCACATGGTTCCAAAAGAGCTTTAAATAATATGACAACACTTCCTGTCCACCCGGCACACAGCAGTGCTCATGTTATAAGTTTGTGTTGCTGACAGCTGAAAGCCCACCCCATCCCCACACACCCCAAAAAATAAATTAATGAATTAAAAAAAAAAAAAAAACTTAACATGACAAAGAACCTAAAGAACATTTAGAGTTCATGCACACAGTCCTGTAAGGGAATTATATGACAATTGAACATTGATGATCTAGTGGGCCCATTAGGTCTTACCTGCAGGAATGAAAATGTAGAACGCAAGAAATGCAAAAAGATTTATTGCTGTATTTGGGATCGTTATGTTAATATAGTCGTCATTTTAGAATTGAGCTTTCTGAAGGCTGACTGTTAAATTTTAATCAGTAACAGCCCCACTTTTGATGTCAGGGCTGCTCCAAAGAAGACATATAGTATTTATTTTTCTGTTAACATACCTCGCAATGTTGAAACTGCTCATCAGTGCATTTTGTCCATTAGATCAGCTCATGTGGAAACATTTAAGAAGATGTGAACTGCAACACGCTGCAGATGCTTTATGATATTTATTTTTTTGAGCATTCTGGTTGAGTGGAGGCATGACACAAACACTACAATAAGCAGAGGGGAGGGACTTCAGCGTGAAGGTGTATCAGAACAACCCTGTTGCTTTCTGCCTTCGTTTATTGCATCTTCTCTTCTTCAGTATGCCAAGTTTTACATGCCAGTTAAGTGTAATATTTTTTTCATGCAGAATACAACTATAGAAAACACAAGAGCGTGAAACTACATAGAAACAAACAGAAAACATCCTAAGCATAACTTTAATTATTATAAGTAGTATTAGTAGTATTATTACATACATGACATGAAGCTTTTTACTTTCCACTGAAAAAGACTTTTTGGGGTAGTCCAACCAAAGGAAGGCAAAACAACTAATATAAATTACTAATAAATTATTAAGAAATAAATAAGACAGGATTAAATTTTGTATCCAAATATCTGATGATTGAACTCATTTTGCAAATATGCACAAGAAGAAACTTGGAAAGAAGAGTACTTCAGACTTTTCACACAAACAATAACTGACTTATACTGCTTTTTAGAGCTTTTATGCTGAGTATTGTTTTTGACATTTTTTGTGAGGAAGTTTAAGAGGTGCTGTGCTTTACTGAAATCTTCTCCTCTGTTAGGCCTGGATGTGCCTCTGGATCTAACAGTGACAGCTTCTACAGACAACACCATCACTCTGGCATGGGGCGTGGTTCAGGGCCCCATCGACCACTACAAGGTCACTTTCACATCCTCCTCTGGCGTCACAACTGAGGTAAGGAACTGGACAAAAATTCAAAACATTCAAATTTATTTATTTAAAGCTCAAAATCACAAACATTGTTTGTCTTGGAGGGGTTTACCGTCTGTACAGTTGTAAAACCCTCTGTCATTAGACCCTCGAACCAGGTCAGGAAACACTTTTTTTAAAAAAACCCTTTCTGGGGAAAAGAAGAAACCTGAGGAAGAGCCACAGATGAGGGATCTGGGACAGACAGAAGTGCAATCGATAATCCACTTTACAGGACATAAGAGTATTCGCATTAACCATTTTAACCACTTCAACCACTTTAACCAGTTTATAGGCTTTGTTTTATTGCCATGTCTTAGTTTGGCTTTGAAATCAGAGTAGAGGAAGCAGAAAAAGAGGAAGAGGGAGAGGTGCCCCGTGCATCATGGGAGCCGGGCACCAACCGGACAAATGAACACTAAACCGATGATAAATACAATATTGCAATATATACACACAGTCATGGCCTTTTATTATGAAGTAGTCTTAAAGCACTGCGAAAAGTCTAATTGAATTTGTGTATAATTATCTTTTCTAGCTGACTGTGCCTAAAGATGTGACCACCACCACCCTGACAGACCTCGAGCCCGGGACCGAGTACACCATCACTGTGGCGGCAAGAAGAGGAAGACAACAGAGCACCGCAGCTACCATAGATGCCTTTACAGGTACAGAGAGAAGGGCACATTTTATACACTTGTGTGCAGAAATCATTTCTGTCAGCTAAAATCCAGCCATCCTCACTTGTCTTTTCCCTTGCAACAGCCAATTATAAACTTTTCTTGAGTGTCAAGGTTGCGGTACAGCATCCGTTTAATCCACTCAATTATCAGACAGAACTAAGATAAATTCACTCCTGAGTGTTTTGCCCGCTCAGATAAAGACATGAAAGATCAACCTATTACTGCAGAAAGTCAGAGAACGGGTTTAACAACAGTGGTGCGTAATGAAGTTGAATGCTGAATATAATCAACTAAAGTGTGGCAGCAGGTAAGGTGAGTCACGCTGAAAGAAAATGGAGGACCCTAAAAGACTTTGAAGAAGCAATTAGCGGAGGTAAATTATTCAAGTCGGCTAATGAGCTTGTTACAAGTGTTCCCTAATTGCACCTCTGTTTTGCACCTAAATGTATTTGTGTTTCTGTTTCTTCTGATTCCTTTTTCAACGCCACATTCCTCAATTTTGCCGTCACGCTCTGCACTGCTCTTCCTTTTTTTTCGTTCCCACTTCCATGGCATCACTCTCGCTGCGAATTTCAAACACAACAAAGTTTTCTTTTCGTCGGATCGCCTGTCAGCCCATGCAGCGCTGTTGGTTCTTTGTTATTTTTTTACAGAAAGCCTGATGTGATTTTCTGTTGCACAAAGGACAGTGTCAGAATGACGGGCATGCGCTTACCTGCTGTCAGATCTGTCAGTCTTTTCTACACCACTCTCATCATCATCATCATCATCACTGCCACTACCACCATCATCATCATCAACGGCGCATTTTGCTTCCTCATTGTGACCACCATAGCAGTTGTCACCAACATAACTGTCATTGTCATCATAAGGGATCATCATCGCATTCATCATCTTTTGTTATCTGTGGCTCCTTTGGTAACACCCCTCCAACCATCTGGAGAGGCGAGACAAGAGAGTGATGAAGTGACAGATCAAGAGAATCAGAGGGAAAAATAATTAATTACCTGTCATCTTCTCATCCACTGTTCACTTGGCCATATTGGCAACATCTGTCTGCCTGCGCTCAGGTGAACTCGTAAGGAATTAAAAGAACAAAACCTGGTGAATAATCCAAAGTTTGATCTTGAACTATGATCAAATATAAACAGCCTTCGGTGCTCCTCGACCTGTCCTCAGTTTGTCTCTTTGTCTCTGAATATGAAGTAAGGAGGGAATCATCTGCAAAACTTTCATTATTTATTCATCATGTTGGGTCGTGTTGCTACAGAAGTGACTCAGTGACAAGTGGAGTCTTCATTTATGGCATGTTTCATTCATTTTTTCACTCATTATTATTCTTTTCCAAGGTTTTTTTAAAGACAATTCTAATAGCAACAAGAGTGAAAAAACCCACCTACAGACAGAAAACTTACTTTCTTTGAATAATCTATATACTTGTTACTATATACAATGTAAATGAACGTGTATATATACATATATGTGTATATATATGTATATATATGTAAGCTTCTACAGGGACGCCAAACAGCTTTTTCACATGCCGACTAACACTTCTCATGAATAGCAGACTGACCTTTAAGTTTATCAGCATCTTCTGTGCTATAAATAAGAGCTACAGAGGATGGCTCACCAATCTGTCATCACTCATCACCTACACATATATAATCTCCATGTGGTCATTGTTGCTGTATGTTCCTGGGTTTTCAATCACTACCAGCTCTTTTACCAGCTTGCACACACAGGTGCACACCACGAGCATGACAGTTAAGCATTACAAAATTCTGCTGAATGAACAGGACTGTAACGCATGTTGACAGTTAGTGTAGGAAATGCATACTATAAAAGGCGGTCATTCAACAATAAAAGAGGAGAAGACCATAAATGCAGGCAAGTGTAAACAATTGCAAGTCTCAAATGTTGATTGATGAGAGAGAAAACTCCACAGGACGCCTTTAATCAGAAAAGGAGAAGCCACTGTTGCCGTGCTGTCCCTGCTGTTTATTCATCCACACATGGCTAATTAGATTCAAATCGTCCTGCATTTGTTGCTGTGTCAGCTGCTACACCGGTTCATATTCATTACATCATCTCCCGTCCAGGTCATACATTTTGACAACAGCATCTGCTATCATCATCACTTCTCCGTTTTCTTATTGTGAACGGTCCCATCACATCTTCATCTTAACGACGGATAATCTCATCAGTCTCTCTTTTTTTATGACCAATTAAATCATTACTTCCACATGATTGTGGTCTGCTCTGAGTCTCACCTTCCCCATCAAGATTACACCCAAGGCTAATTTTCTCAACTGTATTATAAACGAGGCATTACACCATCCAGGGCCTCTTACATCCATCACTCAACTGCTCATCTGTCATCTCCCAAACGATGACAGCTGTTTTTTTTTTTCATCGTTTCTGCTTGTGGCCGGCATTGTACCTGTCCTTGAATACACTCCGGTGACCTTTAAACCCCCGTTCCTCCAGGAATCAGGCCTGTAACCCACCTCTACTTGTCAGAGGTGACTTCAGACTCGGTGCTGGTGGCCTGGAGCGCCCCGGCTCCACCTGCTGACCTCTTCATCCTGAGCTACAGCTCTGCAGACGGGACCGACACCTCAAAGGTGACGCTGGATGGCTCCAAGACAAGGTCACTAGTTCAGGGGCTGCTGCCGTCCACTCCGTACACCATCAGTCTAATCACAATACAGGGAGATGTTACCTCCGAGCCCATTACAGCATCACTTACGACAGGTGAGCTGCTTGATATCACGGACAAGTATTGGCAAAGGTAAGGGGAGGAAACAGATGAGGATAGATAAAATGGAGGAGTGTTTTTTTATGCGTCTATGAACTTAATGTTTAAGGCTGCAACTAACAAGAATTTATCAATGAGTTGACTGGTCTGTAAAAATTCTGAGAATGTAAACAAAGTCACATGATCACACTTTCCATCAGCACAAGGTGCATTTTTTTGAGGATTCAACATTCTCAAACCAGAGGATCCCTCTGATGATCCTTAAAATATCACAGAAGTAAAAAGAGAAGTTAGGACATTGGGTATGAAATAGTGCAAAGGTTAAAAAATGTAAATAGAATATGTAAAATAAAATACAATTCTTAAAAATAAGAAAGGGAAAAGAAATAGAATTAGAATACAAACTAAAAATATAGTTCTGCTTATGCAGGTGTGTAGAAGCGACAAAATAGAGCCATAAACTGTAGTAAAAAATGTACCAGTATGTATAACCAAGATTAACAGAGATGTAAAGAATATACAAATGGCAATGTAACCCCAAAGTTATTCATATTACCCTCAAACACATAAATACAGAAAATCCTCACAATTGAGAGGAAGCTATTGTTTTTTAAAGATTTTTTCAGTGTAATGCAATTCAGCTATGGATGAATAAACAATCTAAATTAAATCCTTTAACCACTTAACTTACCAATTGTTTCAGCTGTAACCACAGCTTGATTAGATTTATGAGTAAGTTGCCCTTTTCTTTTGGGAGGGGGGGGGGGATTAAGCTACTTCAAAAGAGGTTGAAAACAGGCAAGAAAGTAACTTTTGGAAGAAAGGAGATAGCACATGTGAGGTAAAGTGAGTAAGGAAAAGGGAAAAATTAGTGTAACAAATGGAAATACAAAGTGAAATTAAATATGTATTAAATATGTATTTACAAAAATGCTGTTCGAACCTCAGCAGAATGAATGAATTGAGACCTGCCTTTTATTTTTTATTTTTCTCCCACAAGCACCACTAAAAGTACTTGCTTTCATCTGTGGCTGTGGTTTGCCACTTTCAAGTGCCACACCACATCAAGCGGGACACAGATGAAAGTAGGGTTAATGTCCGGTCTATATAATGATCCAGTGTTTTCATATTTATTCTGAACTATGCGGTATAACATTGGGAGATATTTGTGAAACTGCTGACAAATGGACTCTAACAAAGACAAGGACAGAGAGGAGAAAGGTCAGAGAGGGGGAGGACAATATGAGGGCCAAAGCTGTTACTGTAAAATTTAGTATGAGAGAAACAGTCTGCTCTTGCGTAATGGTTTCTGTCTTGTCATTTGAATTGTAGCTTTTCCTTTAAATCTTCATTTTCTTTTATGCCCTCTCAGATATTCACAGTTTACCCCATCGTTTCTCTCCATTCCTTTTGATAAAAATATTTTTCTCTGCCGCGGTGAACCTTCACACCTTTGTCTGTCTTTGTTAATGCATTATACAACAATACCGTGTAATTTCTCATTAATTGCTTTACCGTGAGAAGGAGTTCTTAGAAACATTTCTTTTGAATACAAGTGTGCTTTTCACATGTGGCAAGACGAAGAATGAGGAGGGGGCAAGTATAATAACCCGCCTGAAAAAGAGACAATGGCCTAGACAGAAAACAGAATCCCTTTTTTCAGGAAATCAGGACAAAGGAAAAATCATCAAAAGCGAACAAAAGAAAGTACTGATGATAAATGCAGGAAAGACGAAAGTCAGCATTGAACAATAGAGATATTAACTTTGCATCAGTGCCAGAGACACCTGTATGTTGTCATCTGATTACTCTGCCAGATTCATATAATACCTTGGCAGCTCCGAGCACTCTCTCACTCCCTCCCTCTCTTTACATACACCCACATGTGACAATAAGCAGATTTTGAGGGTGAAATTGGACAGGCATTATGACACAGACGTACAGTATTACTTGCACCTGTCTTTACACCGTGATCGTTCTGCTGTCCTCCTTTGATCTGGCACGTTTGATGAAAGACTGTACCCTGGCTTTCCTTTTATAATTAGACATGCTTTCAGCGTTACTTCTACGTTGCTGCATTTAAGCTTTTCTTCTGACCTGTGTTTTAAGCACAGTTATAGGGCGTTCTTTGGTTTATCAGACCAGTCGTCAATCTGCCTCTGTGGTCAGTTCAAACGATGCCTAAATGTGGCTCGGCCTGAGGGCCACATTCATTTATTAGCTTACACGGTGCAAATTGAATTGTGATCTTCCAGGAGGAAAAAGTCAATAGCAATAGATGTCTCTGACGATTCTGGAACTGTTCCCATTTATTCAGAAGCTGAGAAAATACACAATTTTAGCCATTATTCTTTGGTACCACCTTTGCCAGAGCAAACATAATTAGTCAGATATGCACGCATGAATAATCACAACTTCTATAAATGCTGGTACTGTATGTCATACAAGTGGAATTTAAATGAGTTCAAGGCCAACAATTATAAATTGCCCCCTCTGCTTGCGGATAATAGCCATTATTCTTTTCAAAGCAGAAAAGAGGGAGTGGAGCAGTTGGTTTACAAGCTGCCTGGTTCGCCTTTTGTCCACACCAGGAGATGGAAGTGATCTCTTAATCTCCTCCCCCTGTTTTTTTTTTTGTCTTTTTCTTTGCCCCTTCTCAAACTTTCTTCATCCCTCTTTCTCTCTCGTCCTCTTGTAGCCAAGGACCTTTCATCAGTTTAATTGTTTGCTCACATTGTTTTGGCCATAACCTTTTCCATGGCAGCTCGATAGTCTCAGGAGACACATAAAACAAATTGTCAGCAGGGGGGAGGAAATCTCCTCTGAGTAAGCCCCGCTCAGTCTCCGTGCTAATTCCGCCCTTTATACTCTTTTAGCTGGATGGAGCTGGATTTCTCTTGGAACATCTTTTGATGACGTTTATTTGTTTTACTAATTTGCATTAAAAATGCTTGTGCAGACCAAGGACAGATCTGTTTATGTTAATGTAATGAAGAGAAGATGAAAAAGAAAAACGAGGATGTCTGAAGCACTTGGGCTTTCAAGGACACTGATTCTTTTCGATTTTTACGTAAATCCTTTAAATTTCTTCATAATATACCACATAACACACTCCTATTGTTCTGATCTCACCTGTCAATCATGATAGCAAGATTATCCTTTGAGACGTTTTTTGAAACCTTCAGTTTTCCACGTTGATGTTATCCTGTTATTATGTGACGCTAACAGTTCCCCTGCCAATAATCTCCTTTCTAGGCATGGACCCACCAAAAGAGATGACAGTGTCAGATGTGACCGAAGACGCAGTGACCATCTCATGGATCAAACCGCTGGCTCCATTTGAATACTATAAGCTATCCTACCAGTCAGCCAGAGGTAGCATATTCTTTACATTGCATTATAATAACACGACATTTATTATATCAGCACACTGCACATTCATGTTACAGCTAAATGAACATGGCATTTGCTGTAGGAGCCTTCTCTGATATAAAATACTTTGTAGCAGGGAACCTTGTTACACACCCTGGTATACCTAATTATTTGTAACATTTTATCAGTGAATTTTAATTGAATTTTTAATTAAAATTCGGTATTGATTAAACATTTACCCTGTGATGCAAAAGGCATGGCAGTTAGCAAAGGAGTGTACCCTGTGCATGAAAAAAATGTGGGATTTTGCAGCCGTGGTTTTGATGTGACCTCCCTCGCTCTGATGTCTCTGGCAGGTCGAGTGGACAGCGTGGTGATTGACAGCGATGTCACCAACTACACCTTGTCCAGCCTGTTTCCTGCCACAGAGTACGAGATTAGCCTCAACGCAGTTAGAGGGAGTCAGGAAAGCAAAGTGGTCACCACCTCCGTCTTCACAGGTAGGAACTGATAAGGAAATGTTATGAGGGAATGTTTAGAATAGAAGAGAATAGATGAGCAAGACAAACTATACTCGAATCTGCCTGATAATCAAAAATGCTGTTGTTTAGTTTTGTTTGGCCCTTACCAATCAGTAGCGAGTTACTATTAGTGTACCTTCAGTAGTTTATGATATTAGTTTGATGGAAGAAGAAAGATGGAAGAAGCTTGTCTTACTTTAACCACTTTGTATGACCATGTCCACTGCATCCAGTGCGTGTCTACTGTGGACAAAATAATACAAACAGTTGTCAGTATAAGGGAATATAGAATATAGCTAAACTGTACCACAAACTGCAGACTACAAAATGATCATAAAGTGGAATCATCAGCTTTTAGGAAAAGTTTCTACAAAAAACTTTTGTAAGTTTGCAGTTATTTATCCAAAGGTTTAATAAATTAAGGTAAAAAATTAAGGTTTAAGGTTGGATTTATTTCAGGACTGTTACATTAGACTGTATTAGTTATCATAATAATAAACATAATTTATGTAGCACCTGTCAAAACACAGTTATAAAATGTACAATAAAAACAAACACATAGAAACTAAAAGCTTTAAAATCTAAAACATAATGAAAGTAAAGTAGTTTTTTTGTGGCCTGATATCCTCAGGCAGGTCATTCAGAAGCTTGGGAGCCTGAACTACACATGCTCCATCACCTTTGAGAATAAATCCAGACGTATCTATGTATCTCAGTTAGTGTGAAGGGACATGGGCCACCAAAAACTCTGCCAAATAACTTGGGGCAAGGCCTCTCAGGGCTTTGAAAGTGATCAATGGTATCTTCAACTGAATAGCAGCTAGCCAGTGTGAGGAAGTCACGAGTTTTGGATGATCTGGAGAGTAGAGAGAGATTTTTTTAACCAGACGGGAAGGAACAGAAGTACTCTAGTCGACTTGTTATAATGGCGTGAATGAACTGTTTTAGCTGTACCTAATCAAAAAAAAGACTACATTTTCTGGCTGTGGTCTCATTTTGGTGTGCTTTAGTGATGCTCTGCTCTTGTACAAGAGAAAATCGCATTGCATTAAAACCACATCCCTCACTCCTTTTTTCCACTCCAGTTCTTAGATAAACATCCCGCTGTGAGTGGGCGGCAGGGGGACAAAATGTTTGCTGTGTGTAACTTGAATGAAGAATTCCTCTTGCTCTGCTAGACTTTCAGACCAATTGTTCTTCCCACAACAATAACAGCTGCGCGTCGGGAGGTGTGTGCTAAAAAGAGCAAGAGACTCACACAAACACAAACACACACACACACACACATAGACGTCAGACAAAATCTAAGGGTGCAGCTGACATTGCAGGAGGTGCAGTTGCAATAGATGAAACTGTCCACTCTGTGACCCAGTAATTGGTAACCTACTCCCAACTCCATTTCAGTCTCCTCTATCTCCCTGCTCGCCTCACTTTGCTTATCTCTTTATATTTTTGCCTCACTTCTATGCTTCTGTATCCTTCCTCTGTCTCTCCTGTTCTTTCTCTCTCAGTGTCCTCCCTCTTTTTTCTTTTTCCTCTCTGTTTCATCCTTTCATTGCTTAATCTTACACACTCTCTCTCTCTCTCTCTCTCTCTCTCTCTCTCTCTCTCTCTCTCTCTCTGCGGCTCTCTTGATTTTTCCACTTAACACTGGATCATGAGTAAGAAAAACATAAAATCCTCACTTTGTGCACTCACATGCATGTAAATATGGGACACCGCTCTCCTGTGTGAAAGAACTCCACTAACCTAAGATTAACACACTCTTGCAGTGCAGTATGCATAATTTTCTGTGTGTGTGTGTGTGTGTGTGTGTGAGAGAGAGAGAGAGAGAGAGAGAGTGTGTTAAGGAGAGCACTGGATAGGAGAGAAAAGGGGGGAGCAGGAGTTGTGCTTGCATGTCAATGAGACCTGATTCGCCAGGTTCAAGAATACAGTGAGAGGGGGAAAAAGAAGCTGAAAGAGTCTCTGTCACTCTCCTTTCTCATTTCTGTCTTGCTCTTTCCTTCTAATTCTTTATTATCAGCTCCCTTTTTAACAATCCCAGTGTACTGACAATGAGCAGAGCCGGTGGGGCTGCAATAGTCTGAGAAAAGAACATAACTCCAGAGTCAAGCTTGTTAGAAATGGTAAATAACATTTTCCTCACATCGCACAATGCCCAACCAGGGACATTTTAATGCTGCCTTCAACAACAATACATAAACAGGGGATTTGGAAGAGTAATCCAGCGCTGCCTGGCCAAGTATGTAATGACTTGAATAACGCCGCAATAGCTATTTACTTCACTACCGTAATCAATTATTGTCAGAGGGGATGAAAAAGCAGGCAGCCATACTTCATTTTGCTTACACAGCAGGTACTGCTAATCTAAGACAAATTTAGGAGGGTTGACACTAAATGGACTATGTGAAGACCCGTCTAATGGAGGGTGCTCATTAGCTAAGTGCCAAGACCGCGAGTAGAATATCGCACCTCCCGATAGGGAGGACTTGACACCAAGTTGGAAATAAATCTGATTCTGATTCCAAGAGGATGTTTTGTTAAAATATTACACAAAATCACATTTAACGTTGAATTACAAAATGATACACATTTTAGGGATCTAACTGAAAGGAAGGAGTTGCCAAAGGCAGAAGAACTGATATAAAACGGAGACGATCAGAGAGGAGAATTACACAAGAGAGCCCATGGATATTGAGGCATATGGATCTACAGCCAAAACGAAGAAAATGAAAAAAGATAGAGAACATTGTTTTCATCTTGGAAAGCCTTTGTCTTCCTGTAAAAAACAGCCAGGCTTGTTAATCTGGACTTGGAGCAGCCGGCAGGTTTGAGGTTTCCTTTTCTTCGCCACATGTGTCACAGTCTCAGCACGACACCTCTACTTAAGCGCTGGGAGAAGGGCCACTTAGATTAATCATCAATTAAAGGCACAACACTGGTCACTTGAACCAAGTGGTCTGTTATTTTTCAGTAACACCGAACAAAAAAGGGAAAGAAGAAAACAGTAGTTACTAATGTGCAAATCTGCCACCAGCTGCCTGTTATTTAATAGCCAACATGTAGCTCCTGAATAAAGGATCATGATAGCACAAAGTCCTTGTGGCTCAAAGAAACTCTTTTTAATTTCACGCTTAAGAACAGACCGTGTTGTTAATGTTATACTAATGATTACATCCTGTGAATCTACATAACGATCATTTACTTAATGAATCCTTCAGGTTCAGGCACTAAAATGGCACAACACCGATAACGAATCATTACCTACTGATTGGGTGTAATGATTGGCCATGCCTCACTTTGCAATTAAATGCATTGCCGAGCATTTTAACCTACAGCACCTTCACTATGTAAATTCCACAAGTTTCCCCGCAGTAGAGCTCACATGTAGCATAATAGCAGCTGGTAAATGTTTCCGAGGCTGTGGCTGCCCCGCATGAGTGCTACTCATGCTGCAAACACATCCAGTGTAGCTGTGGGGTTAATGTGGAGAACACACTCCCACACTGATAACCTGCTTTTTTTTGGTACAGTGAGAGTGAGTGCAGTTTCCACAGTAATGGAACAGGATGCAGAGATTGACCGGGGAGTAAAATGGCCCAGTGTGTCTTACTAACTGTGCTGTCTGCTGCAGTCCGGTCCAGGTAATGGGCACAGACACAGCACAAAGCAGAGCGACCTCATCGCCAACCACCACAGCTGGGGTGTCCCTGAAAAACCGCATATCCTGTTTTTAGTCAGTTTGAAACATTTGCCCTGAAGTTTTTCTCACTTATGATTCAGAAATCGAACACCAACAGACTTGAATTAAGGGTATTTACCTGAGGTAAAGTTAGGAAAGTAAAGTAAACTACAGAACAAACTGTTGCATGAATTGAAACGTTCAATGGTTTTGCATCTCTTTAGCTACTCCCAAAGACCATCAAAGTGATATGTTTGTCAGTCCGTAAACAAACAATAATCTTGTGTTAGCAGACTGAAGTGACCTGCTATGCAGTTTTGCTTTAAGATGATCTCATCAATGTTGGTCACTGAATCATCTGGATATTCAATGCTGAGAAGCAGCTTGTTCTTTTAATCTGTAATGTTGACAGCTGATGATTAGACAATTACTGAAACTACTGTGATGATTAGAGTAATGGTGAATTGATTTATAATATTAATAATCTTATCCTTATAATATTATTTGTAGTGTTTTAGCAGTTGTACAAGTGTCACAGTTGCCCCCCCGTAGGCAGTGGCCCATGAAAAAAGCATTGCTTGACTTGTTAGACCCCCTCAAAGACAACCTTAGTAAACACTGCAATTAGCTTTAGAAGCACAACACAACTATGAATTCATGTCTTCCTCTTCTGTACTCTTTAACATGCTGTGTAGTATGAAAGGATCGTGCCAGTGTTTGTACATGCTTTATCGTGTTACTGACTCGGGATTTGTAATTTGCTTTGTTGTGAGTGCTGTTTGTGTTATTGCTCTGTGGAAGAAGCAGATTTTTACTGTCCATTATCTCCACATCCAGGCTTTCCTGTATACATAGATGTATTTTGGCAATATAGCCTATAAGTGCTATGTTTTTTGGCAGCTGATTTGCAAGGTTTAATTGTGCATGTGACTGCACCGCAGTTCAAACAACAGCCCCACAGCAGCCTTTGTTCCCTCGTTCCAAAGATTTTCTCTTGTCTTGAATTCAGGTATGATCTTAAGCACTGCAGCTTGACTTTCAGACACAGATCACAGTGTGACCGTGATGTAGTTGGCTCGAGTTGGTGATTCACCAGTGCAATCAGGAGATGGAGTGCGGTGATTGGATTATTGCTGGGCCTGATGAAGGAAGATGACCTGTTTATTTTTCTCCTTTTTTGGCCATCTCTGCTCCATCTCCATTGCCAATCTAATTGACTTGGCAAACCTCCATTAAATTCACTTAAACCTTTTTGTAATTAAAGTAATGATTTTAATCAGGTTTGTTCATCTATCGTAGAGATAAGAAAGACTAAAATTCACTTCGGTGTGCTAATGAGCTCAATTCTTTTTTTATTCTGATGAGGGCAGGGCAATATTAATTACCTCATCTGGGCAGAGCTTTGGAGCACATGCGGTGCTCTGTGTTCTCCTGCCACGCTCTTTGCCGTGCCAAAATAACACGCCTGAGGAGAAATTGGGGTTGAAACACTGAGGTTAAAGGTATAATTAAATTCAAACTCAATTTTGGCATGTCCAGCGGTCTGAGAATGAAATTAGGAAGAGGGTGGGGAAACAGTGGGCTCCAGAGAATATCTGAGACGTTCTACAGCCTCTTTGACTGCATAATTCCTCTTTGATGTGTTAGAATTGAAGAAACAGTGATCAAAATGGCAAAGAGAGTCATTATTAATCAGTATGAATGCAAAGCTCTTTCTGTGTCTGGGTTTCTATAATTGTAACTCAGATGTGGGTTGAATAATGGTTTTCTATTCGAATAGCACTCAGAATTGTGTAGGTGTAAATGATATTTAACGTCTCTCTGCAATTGCGCTGCAATCCACTGTGTACAAAATGACAACCTCTTTGCATCTGAAAGCAACTGTGACACAGAGGCAGAGTAGTTTTCCAGAAGATATGGGAAACGAGAGAAAAAATGTCCAGACAAATTATTTCCCTTTTGGTGAGAATCAACTGAAAGAGAAATCCTGCAGCACCCAGCAGCAGCTTGGTAGACCTGAATCAATCAATCAGTCCCTCAACACTACATTGGCAATAATTTTGATAATTGACATATCGTTCAAACTTTTTTTTGGCAAAAATGCCAAACTCTCTCTAGTACCAGCTTTTTAAATGTCACGAATTGCTGCTTTTGCCTGTATCATTGTAGACGGAAAGACACTCGACAGTGAATTTTTGTGTTTTTTCCATGCCATCAGTTTGTTTTGTTTTGACTTAGTTTCTTCCGGTACATATTATTCGAATACAGTTTGTATGGTGACTAATATTTAGTATATGTTGTTAAGCTTGAGTGTGTGTTCCACAGTTCTCTTTACCTGGATTTTCTCAGAAATGTTGTGAAAACCAATCTCGCTTGTTATTATTGTTGTTTTCATCAACACACTGAGCTAATGCCATTTTCTGTTGTGCTGTAATTGTAGCGATGGACATGCCAGCTGAGTTGACGGCCCTCAACATCACTCCACAAGGAGCCCTGCTGAGGTGGAACCCCCCTGTTTCCAGTGTCGACAACTACGTGCTGACCCTCACACACAACCAGGGTGAGTTGTCAGCTGTCATCTGGAGGCTCTCAGTCTTTTGCATTTGGATTGATTTACCACCACCATAGCATAAGAATCAGGCTAATTATGTCACTGGGATTAAAACATCAAGGACGTTTTCTCTTCAGTGCCTGGATTTGTAGGATGTCAGATGACCACAGCACAGTACAATTGTGAAAATTCAGCTGATAATTCAACAACACCACAATTGTGTTCTTCTGATACTGAAAACAATACATTGTACAGCGACCCTGAGCCTTTCACACAGTTTGTAACCTTCAATATGAAAGACACTGTTTAGCACCTTGTTACTGAGAGCAGCTCTACATCCATTCTTCACACTCATATGACTGAAATTGAGTTGGAGCGTCGCCTGCAGGAAGATCAGACCGAAGAGATTTGTTTTAGGTTCATTCAGGTGCAGCATGTGGGGATGGGTGCCATCAAAGCTTTCAGTGGGACCCTTCAAGGCAATATGGATTCATTTGTCTTGCTTTCAGAACAGGTCATTATGCCTGCTTGAACCACTAAACCTTGACGCAAACATTGCAGTTTTAACACGGCACGCGATTCTGATGCACCCCGTCGTCACTGTCTGACAGCCATATGCTCATAGGTAAAAGAGATTGCTTAGCCCCTCAGAGTATGTTTATAATTTGCTCCCTGAACCTAGTGGATGGCTGCCAAGTTACAGTGGGCAGACCAGCCATAGATAAAACCTAAATCTAGAGTGCTGGAATATGAATGTATAATAAGCCTCAAAGGACTTGTATTTTCAAACAAACATCACCCAGTGTAGGCAGCCATTAGCCTTTGCAAAGAATTTTTTCAAACTCACTGGTCAAGCGTTTAACAACACTTGATCTCAACTATTATTTCCTCCCCTGACTTTTATAAACCGGCTGGAGAAGATGTGAGGAGAAGCATATTTCTCTCATTTGTACATGACCCCACCTTCGAAGCCATGCCTGGAGTTATCCGGAGAAATCTGTAATACTCAGCTCTTGGAGTCGATGTGTGAATTACACCCCAACTGACTGGACGAGAGCCAGATCATCTCAGAGTTACAGAGACAGTATCTATATGCTGGACACATATTTGGAAACCAGCCACCATCAGGGTTTAGGGAAGTGCAATGTAAGTTGTGGGCAAATTCCCTTGAGTGTCAGTGTATTAAATCAAGGTCAATAAATCTCATATTGCATCGCGTATTGTCCTGCATTACAAAATAGATTTTTACTGGCAACCAGGAACACCCACATAAAATCCAAACCATCATGGTATCAGTCAAACTTCATATAAAATAGATTAATAGTGTAACATGGAAAAAATATGGTTTGTCCATATCCTCTCAGGCACCACTGTCACTGTGAAGATTACACACACTGTATGTCACTAAAAGGAAGAGTTGGCAGGTCAGAAAATCCAGTCTGAGGGGAATATTGGCAAGTTGATGCAGCTCTCTTCATTATTACTATAAATTGAAACTCCTGTCCGGGAGGCTTTGACACTAAATCAGTAAATTCAATTTCTTTTCTAGTCAAGTTGAAGTTGAAGTCTTACTCACGATATGCAATTGTTTACTTCATCTGTAATTTTTCACCAGTGATTCAGAGACTTTATGTGGCTGAAAATGCAGAGTGGTCATTAAATGGTAATTTATTTATATTCACCCTGTTTAAATTGGTCAGACAGATAGATTACCTCCAAATGATTCTTGGAATATGCAGTTAGATAAGATCTCTTGATGAATTTGTATTTCAGGTATATTAAATAGTGTTCAGTCCTGTTTTAGAGCAGGAGACATTTATAGTTTTGCAGAGTTCCTCCAAAAGTATAATTAGTGTAGAAATCCTTCAGTGCAGGCTTTGAGATTCAAATCTGACACACTCTCCCATGCTGAGCTGCATTTTTCAAAGAGATGCAGTTTAATGTAATCCATTTAGACAGAACTAAAAACAGAGGTTGTATGGGGTGGTGTAAGTGTAGTCTACATATGAATATGTGTGTTTGTATTACTTCTGTTTTCTAGTGACAGCTGATACTTTCCTTGTGGAAGGCAACAAGCAGGAGCACCAGCTGTCCAACCTAAAGCCAAGCACCGGCTATTCTGTGGCCCTTTACGCCACCAAAGGACCCCTCACCAGTGGCACAGTTATCACCAACCTCCAAACACGTAAGTGTTTCTTTAGTTTATTTATGTAATTTTCATGACCTTTATTAAGGTCTCAGTGCGTGAAACAGCGGTTACTACTGCCTCACAGCAAGACAAGTTCCTTGCTCAGTCATATCCAAAAATATGAAGCTTAATTAGGAACTCTGTCCTTGATCAAGGACAAAGGCAGGAGACAATAATTGTTTTGTCATATCAGTTGGTAGATATTATCACAGTCACATGGTTGTCATTTTTCTATTGATTAGTTGCCAAAGGTCCAGAAGGTGGTTCATATCTAACATTAGCCTGTCAGAGACAAGTGTCAAAAAGCAGGAAGGAAATACAAATGCAAGAAAGTGAATGTGCTGCAGAATCGAGTAACTTCTTTGTCGAGATCTTGATGGATAATGAATATTAACCTTCATCCCTGAAGCGATTTGGGTTAGTCTCCATCAGCATTATTTGTTAACCTAAATGAAGTGAAAATAAATTCAGTGCACGGCTGGTGATGCACCGGAGGAACCCTTGTTTTCCCATTCTTCTTCAACCAATAGTTGCATATTGTATCTTCTGCTAAGTCAACCAATCCTCCTGTCTGTCTAATTGGGAAGAGGGCAGTCCATTCTTTAAAGACTGATTGTTTAGAAACAGCTTTACATCTCTGATGTAATTCATTGTTTGTGTACGGGTGAACAAAGCAATTTATCAGCTGTTCATTGAAGAATTTCTTATCCAGGAAATCCAGGCAGGGGTGGATGTTTGCAAGACAAAAGCACAGGAGAAGAGGCAATATTATTATCATTATGGGTCATTTTACAGCAAACAACACATTTTAGCCTTTCCTACTCACACATCCTTGCTTCTCTATCTCTTGATGTCAGCCTTCACATAGGTCACACAGGTCAGTATCTTGCTACAGCTGTCACAAGATAAGGATTATATTTGTGAACTTTGTTGAACTTTTTCCCGCTTCACCTCCAGGTGACCCACCTTTATGATTATATTCACCTCTGTCTTCTGCCCCATTGAGAGGAAAGTTAAGGATGAAGGAATTGTTCCAGTTTAGCTGAGTTGCAGCTCTGCAAACTTTGTTTTTTTTCTACAGTTCTTGCAGGAAAAAAAAAACTTTTCAGTCAGCAGAGGAGGAGGTTCATATCCCCCAAGGAGTACCAGAGCTACCTGTCCTGCACTGCAGCACAGACGAACTGCTCACAATGGAAACAAACTCTGTGCTGCAGAGACAAAACATAAGTGGGGCTCAGGAAAATGAGGTGTTCCTACAACCATGTCAATGCTGTAGATGCATATAGTAACTCATACATAAACAAATGTTCTTGGCAGTTTAAGGTGGTTCAAATTTGGAAACACATGCTCTGCCTCATACATCATGTATCTCAGTTTCTCCAGAGAACTAAAAAAAACAAAACAAAAAAAACATTTCTACCCTGGTTAGACTCTCATATAAAAGAAACAATTTGGAGAATTGCTGTGAAGTCCATGGAGTGACCGCAGAGGACAAGGATTTTGCTTTGCTTTGAATACCATGTCTTTTTAAATCAAGCAAATGCTCAGGTGTTCGCCTTTGTTGCTCTCCTCTTGTGGGGGCCTAAATATATTCTCGCCATGATTAAATTCTTCCAACTGCAGGAGCTTGATGTCTGTTCTGCTCACAAATATAGCAGTATTATTCAAATGTATCCTGCAGTTACAAATCAAACATGTGAAGTGGATATCCACATTAACATATATGTGGAGCAGGTCATCAACATAGATATTTTGGCCTTTACTGCATTTCTGTTTTCCACTCTGGATTTATAACATTTATCAGATTAATTTACTCTGTTCTTTAAAGACAATATTTTGTATTTTAAAACCTCACAGATACTAATCTGCCCTTGCAAACACACTATATGAAGTATGTAGCTTTGTATGTGCGCCTGCGTAAGACCAGGAAGTCTGTGCAATGATGGCATGTCAAACTAGGGGCTGTCTTAGACATCCCAAACTTCACAGGGATCTAACCATGTTGTTAATTAAACTACCTAATTGAAATCCTAACGCCTGTTCCAATGCCGCTTGCACAGCTTGTTTTCTCAGTCAGTTCTGCTGCGGTGGAAAATATCATGTTGTAGACGGGGCTGTGAGAGAGGATGAAGCCATGGATTGGTTTGGTCAACTGCCCTGGTTATGGGTCTGTCACGTCTCTGCGGCCTCTCACTTTGTGAGCCTCAGTCGTCTCCTCTCTCTGTTTAGTAAGCCACAGTCAAGAACTATACACTGAAAAAACATATCCATCCTGTCTAATAGCCAAGTCTGTTTTATAGAGCACAGAGAACAAGCATTGACCAAAATGAATGGACAGAGATGATGAGACTGATGTTGGGGAAATAACTGGTTTAAAGATGAAAATGCTCTGGAAAGGAAATTAGCCTAAATCAACTCAACATAGGACAAGATATCCAATGTTTTGTACCCCTTATTGTCTCCAGCAGACCAACTTTTTGTACAAGGAAGGAAGTCTAGTTTTTCCCCACAGAAGCATGAAAATCACATATTATCATGTACAGGAAATTTTAGCTGTATGTATCTGTGTTTTTGCTCACATTTGCTTATTGTGGGTTCATAACAAATTGAAGGATGACTTTTGGAAAGGAGTCATTAACTGTGAGCTTTTTTCTGGTCCGCATATTGTGGAAGAGGCGGAAGGTCAGTGAAAGTTCTTGCTGTCAGGTTTTGACTTTTACTCCTTTTAGTGGAGAGTGATTTGTCCACATGCACACTGCACACAGCGCATAGAAAGGAGCAGAGAAAGGGATGAGTCTGGCTCATATCAAAATGTGGCCATGGCTGCCTCAGCCATTCTGTCTTTTTTTGTGGGAGGGGGAGCAGTAGAGTTTCTTTGTTGACTCCCAAGCCTCTTAACCACAGCTGAGAGTCGTTTTGTTGTCTGGCCTCCATGCCTCAAGAGTTCAACACAGAGTAAGACAGCTCCCCAAAGGCTGATATTTAAGCTATAGGGCTGGAAAATAAGGGATTTTGCTACGGGTGTCTCTATAAGCCTGTAGGCTGCAGCACTAGGACTTCTCTCCCTCAGATGTGCCTGAGCCCACTTGCTAAGAAGTGCTCAGCAAGTTTGTGGAGCAGCAGAGATCCTTGCTGCGGGCAGCTTCACTGAGCTCTGGCTGATAGTTGTTCACCTGGTGGTGAGAGGGCAGCAATCACAGGAACAGAGTCTTCATTCTTCAGCCAACTGGTTTTTGGCAACTTAAAATCTGTGCTGTAAATTGTTTAACGATAAAATGTTTAGGTCTCTTTCTATTTTGAAATATTCACTACAGTATTCATAGTAGAAGATAATATATGCTGCTTCTGTTACTTTAACTACCAGAGCCATGCCGTGGTCAGACCACTCCTCCTATAAGGAAACCTATGAATGTACATTTGCTAGTGGAATAGACTAGATTGAATGTTATGACCTCCTGAAAAATAAGCTTAAGGTAAACTTTTCATTTATTTAAATTTATTGTTAGTTTTAATTATGAGAACCAAGTGAAAATGGTTTTGGGGAAATATCAGAAAAGATCCTTTTCATCTCAACCTGCTGGAGAGATTTGACTGACAGCAACTGGCAGGCTGTCAGAGAGCTGTTACACCGTTATGCACCAGACTGAAGATACATTTTGCACCTACATTTACATGCTGTTTGATGTGCTGCAACTAAGCAGCTATCTAGCCTGCTGATATAAGCAATGTACAATAAGATACTATGTCTGTCAAAAACTGCGTTCATGCCTGTAAGTCAGATAAAAAGATGACCTCAGCTGCAAACTAATGTTGATTTCTGCTCAAAACTCCTGATAATCTGCTGTATTCATTTAAATAAAAGAGATTTACAGAGCACATATGTATGTAGCAGATAAAGCTAAGACTTTAAAGAAAAAAAAGTTATTTCCATTTCAGTGAGATCCATCCATGTAGCATTTGGTAACATTTGTTTCAGCTGCATGAAAACAAAAGAATTATTCACACATCACTCAGGCAGACCCGCTCGCTTTAAAATCAGCGTAGCGATGTGATATCCGAAAGAATAACTTCTCCCTACTCATCTTCCTGTGACGAATTTTGGCTGCCCATGCTGCCCTCCCCATCTGTTTCTGCGAGTGTGTGTGGGGTTATTTTTTTCCCTCTTGCATTGTTTACACCCTGTGTTAATGAGACATTAGACATAGCCAAACCTATTCATCTCAATCCCATTGTTCAAAAGTCTGCATCTGAAGACAGAGCTTCAGAGATGCCAAGAGCTCAGGAGACACCTGCTCACCTGCATGGGCACATCCCACGCATAGGTGGTAAATTGGGAGAGAGGAGGACAAAGAGATGGGTTTAATTAGGGAATGAAAGAAGAGAAAGAAAGAATAAAAGGCAAGGAAAAATGAGGGCAGTTGCAGGCCTTCCATTTCCACGAATTGAGAACTCCAGCCTCCCCCCTCTCTCATATATCCCCCACATGAAAATAACGTGGCAACAGTGTTCATCAAGGCGAGGGGTGGACAGGAACAAAAGATAAACTCCGCTCACTCTCCGGCGCGTTGAGTTAGAATGGCAGCCTGTCAGATAAGGAGGAGGGGAGGAGGTGGACAAAGGAAGGGAAGAGAGAAACTGAAGCACAAATGGAGATAAGAGGAAGAGAGCGAAGGAGAGGAAGACCCCAGGTGGATGTGGGAATAGGAGGAATTGGACGAGAGAAGGCGGAGGAAAAGCAGAAATGAGATGCGGAGGAGGTCAGTAAAGACGAGACACGTCATCATCGCAGAGTTTAGCACAATCTGTGTTTATCTCAAACTGCTCAGCCTCTCACTTTTAAACACTCTTTGTTCTCTTTTCTCTCTCTCTCTCTCTCTCTCTCTCTGTCTCGCTCCCTCAATCGCCGTATCACACAATATGGATCTGCCTATCACTGTCTCAGAGAGAAGGCACCCCGCGTCTTTCAGGAGGTTATCAAGGCGGGTACACGCTGTTAATTACAGAGCTGTCATTAATCTTTCCAAATGCGTGCTCACACACACACACACAGCAATTTAAACAAGAAGAGACCGCGTGGGAGGTGATGTCGTGGATTTCCTTTGCGTGCACAGAGTTGCGCGAGGCCCAGGTTCAGCTTAGGGTTAGACATTTAGCCGACAGTTAAGTCCCGTGGCCCCTCAAGTCGTCAGGAGAAGTTAGAAGTTCAGGCCGTTTATAAAAGCCAACGTTTGATCCTCTGCAGAAGGAACAATGGAAGAAAAACAAGCAACAAAAGCCACAGAGTCAAACAGAGGGGATCACAGCAAAGAGACAGCCACAGAGATGATGTCTTTATCTCTTATTCTCAGCGGTGACGTGGGATAGTGCGGCACACAAAGCGCAGCACTTCATTTGTTTTCGGCGCCCCTTGCCTCCCTTGCACGCCGCACTGCCGGGCGACCGGCCGACGTTGTGCCCCGGAGTCATGATGTAACTCCAGGAAACTGATTTCCCGAGTAGAAGGTCATCTATTTCTTATCACACACCAAAATGAGGTTGCAGCGTGTCAGTGCGTCTGCTACCATGTCGGAAGATCATATATTGACTCAAAAAAGGGGGTGATGTAAGGCGGGGAAATTGAGGTGAGTCTCCTTGTGATGTGGTTAAAGTATCAACAAAGGCACTATAATCAAGCCTTGTTTAAAGCTGTGCGAGGACCGAGAATATAGTTGGCTGGTGTGATGTAATGCGAGGTAAAACTTGGGTGGGCTCGCTGATCAAGGGCTTGAATGCTTTTGAGGATGTGATACACTGTGACTAAACATGGAAAAGTGTCTCGCTGCTCTTCTCACTCAGTCCTGCGGGGATTTAGGATTACTGACGTGGAGATTTTTACCCACCCCATGGAATACATTCACAGTACAACCAAAAGAATGTGCCACTGTTAACCTGTGTTTTTTAAGGGTTTTTTTGTGTTTTCTTATCATTTCTCTGTGCTTTCCTAACTTTACTTTCTTTTAATTGATCATAAAGATTATTTCATATTCTTTGTTTTGTGGCACTCGTCTATATGTTTTAGTTGGCTTTCACGCATTAAAGAAAAAGTGTGGCAATGTTTTATTCATTTTCAACGAATGAAAATACCAAGAGAAAAACTGTACTTATTCTCTTGTTTGTGTAGCGAAAGTCTAACATAGCTCATCCCTCATTGTCACTGACCTGCTTTTTTTTTTTTTTACAAACACTACTGGCTCTTCAATGTTTGATGTTCCTTCATTACAACTGATGAGCCAAATATTCGATACACTGTTCTCACTAGTGAATTAAATGTGGATTCATCTGTAAATATGTAAAAGAGTCCCCAACAAATGCATTATGTACTCCAGTTTCAGTAACATAGATGAAGAGCTCAGTTTTTATGAAGTTCAATTTGCCTGCGTTTTTCAGTGAAGTCAGAAAGCTTAGGACTGGGTGCATACTCTGACATTTTAATGTTTTTGCTTCACTTCCAAAAGGGAAACTTTGCTGTGCATTTCCCAT
>JAOXYL010000071.1:12365191-12382999 GCA_028564955.1 Terapon puta
AAAGGCCACAATTTGTGTCTTTGACGCCTGTCAATCCTTTACAGATGACATACTGAAGATGGTAATTCATCCCTCCACTCTGTGCATTAACATTCAGTTCCTCCACTGCAATTGTATGGTCTTATTTCTCCACCTATGCGACGAAGTCCATTGTTACTGCACTCCATTCACTTCACATAAAACCAATAACAATGTGAGCGCAATGGCTTCTAAAAAAAAAACCCACTGACATTTCTTTAAGTGGATGCTCACTGGTGTAATTGGAGGACAAAAACTGTTCTCAAACAGCAGGTGTAGCTGTCAACAACTGGTTCGTGTCTCTGGAGTCTACAGATGTGTGTTGTTTTATCCACAGGTCTGGACAACATCCAGAGGATTGCTGCTCAGGGCCGCTATGAGCTGCGTATTGACATGAAGGACGGACAAGAGTCAGTCTTCGCCAACTATGACAAATTCTCCATTGGAGATGCGAGAAACCTGTACAAGCTCAGGATAGGAGAGTACAACGGCACTGCTGGTATGTTTATATGTTTTTAGTTAACATATTTCATTATTCTGCTGTTTACTCGGTTTTGTAGATGATGATTTTGTGCACTTGTTGTACAGAAATAGACAGAAATAAACTTGTAATGTCAAAATACGAAAGCAAAGTATGTGCTTTCTCCGACTTTTAAGTGAAAATGTTCTCCCTTCCCACTTCTTACATCTTCAAAAAAAAAATTTAGCCTCTTTTCCCCCCCATCTTTTCTTCTCCCTGATGTCTGAAACCTGCCTCAGCCCTCTTCCACACTTCCACTCTTGTCCTCGCTCTCTATGCATCTCTCAGTCTGTCAACATGACCATATGCCAGAATTACCCATCATCCCCTCATGTTTATAATTATAAGTCTCCCTGCCCAAATAAATTCAGAGAGCCTGCAGCAGGACTTCTCTCCTCTCCATCTCTCTCCTGCCTGCCCGGCCCTTTATGTCCCCTCATCGTGCCGTTATTCACCACAACCATATGCCAGTGTATCCCTGTGTAACGTGTGATGTTTCTCTCTCTCTCTCTCTTTCTCTCTCTATCTCTCTCTCTCCCTCTCTCTCTTCTCTGATCCCAGGTGACTCTCTGAGCTACCACCAAGGCCGGCCCTTCTCCACAAAAGACAGAGACAACGACATCGCTGTCACTAACTGTGCCTTGTCTTACAAAGGAGCCTGGTGGTACAAGAACTGCCACCGGGCCAACCTCAACGGCAAATACGGCGAGTCCAGACACAGTCAGGTCAGTCATCCCACAAATGTACTTGCTGATCAAATACTCAATATGACAAATAGTCAGCTATTGTACTAATCATTAAGTCAAATATATTTTGTGGTAGGTAAAAAATGAAGTGTTGGTTTATGAAAATGAGGTAGTACTTATTGAATTACAGTTGTGGCAAAGTAGAAAACTGCTCCAGAACTCCTGACCTACCAGATGGTTTTGGTTTAATTTCTTTAGGTTGTGAGATATTGGTCTGAGAGCCACCACCTTGATACAGGGGGTGAAACACATCTGTGGTGCTGATATGATTAAAAAAAATTATAGCTAAAAAACTCAGTAGCAGAAGTGTGACTCTCCATAAACGATGTCTCTGTGTCACCGCACCCTTAGCTACATCACAGGTCGAAAGTAATTCCATTGAAAATAGCTGACGCCTATTTCTTTGAATTATTCGGGGAAATTTAACACTATTCTTGGAAACGCACATTACTGTGACATGTATTAAATGTAATTTATTTAATCCATTGCGCGCCACAGATGTTCCATTCACCTTCATGGCATTGGCCTGGCAGCAGAAAGCTCAAACTTAGTGGGGCGCAGTTACTGGAAAATACATTTTGGCATTTACAAAAATCACATCAACTGGCCTAATTATGACAGTGTGATTAAAGGTTAAAACTTCTAATTTTGAAAAGGCACGTAATTTGTAAATCGAATTACAGAAAACTTGCTACAGACATCCATCTCCACACTTATTACGCTGATTGGCCTGATGCAGCTGTAATGAAAGGTCATAAAAAAAGGACCATCGCTGCTGCACCACTTGTGGAATTTTAATGAAACTTGCATCTTAATATTGATTGGCCAAAAGTGTGTGTTCATCTACGGGGATTCAAATTACAGAAATACGTGGGGAAAAAAAGGCCAGAGTTTATTCAAAGCATGAAGCAAGTGAGCGTGTGTGTTTGATTAAGAATAATAAACACCGGTACCCCACCCCCCCCACTGAAATGGACTTTTTCTTTTTTGTTTACTACGTGTGAGGCGGGAGAGAGCGCTCAGGGCTCATCTGGTCCTTTTTGACGAGCGTGTGCTGCTCTCCCTCTCAGCTTGATGCCAAAATGGCTCGAGAAAGAGAGTGAGGTGTTGTGTGAAGCTGTGATTAGGCCGAACAACAAAGGCTCCGGAGCATCGCCGCTTCGCTCGCTGTGCTCTGTACCTTTCTCTTTGTTGCTCGATGACATTAAATGAGAGCAGGTGGGAACAGAGATGGACGGGCTGAAAGACGCCCGTGGAGAAATTGCCTCTCAGAATAATGCTGCCAGTGGGAGGGTTTTGGCAGCGACGGAGATCAGCGGGGCTAGAGTGAGACTATAATTGCACTAAATTTGTAATTGTGCCCGCTCTTAAGTCAAGTTTTTTTTTTCCTGCTTTCTTCAGTGGAAATGAAAACACACTATTCTCAGCTGCCCTCGCCTCGCCCTGAAAAGCCCTGTTGATTTACGCAGCTTCTGAAGTCCCTCTCTTGCTCTTCTCTCGCTCTTACAGGGTATTAACTGGTACCACTGGAAAGGCCACGAGTTCTCCATCCCTTTCGTGGAGATGAAAATGAGGCCGTTCAACTTCCGTAGCATCAGCAGCAAGAGGAGGCGGTCTGCCCCTGTATAAACACACCGCCTCCACCCAGCCCAGAGTCGCGGATAAACAGAGTTTGGATGATGTATGATGACAAGTCCCTGCTGTCTGTGTGCCTCACTAATAAACCCTTAGATGGATTTTAGTGAGAAAAAAGGAGGGTTATGAAAGAAAAAGCTACTAATATGTTATTAATATTCTGTTGTAAAGTAATAAGACACGTTATTATTAATACTCTACCAGTCAGAGAACGTTATAACCATGGACGAGATCACAAAATAGCAGAGAGGGTGAACACGCGTCCAAACTCTGTTCGACTCTGTTTGGCTGCCTCCTGCCCAGCTTTAGCTGTCTTTCCCTGCTGTACTTCTACCCAGATGATAGAGGACACTGTATGTAATTTATTAAATACTTTGAATGACAATGGTTGTATTTGCTGTAAAAAAAAAACAACAACAACAAAAATTGGAAAGGCAAACCAAGAAGCTTCTTTTTTTTTTCTTTTAAAGTCTGTGATTTGCCTTTCCCTGGGATGCGAGGAAATGCCCTCAAGAGCGCGAGAGCTAATGTTATTTTAACCGTTACGAAATAATAACACTTTTAACGAGAAAGTATACTGTATATGCCCTCAAAACCCTTAACTGTAAGATATATATATTTTTATAACTGATATTGTGACAAAAGTTCATCTACTTAATCTGATTTGATGCCTTGGTTTTTGAGCCTGTATTAAGTTAATCATAAAACATGAGGACAAATACTGGACATAAGAAATCAAATTTTAACATCGAAAAGCTGAATTCACACATCGAGAATCACCACTCACAGAGCAGTGCACCAGCAACAGCTTCATTACCATCAAGTTTATTCATTTTGTGTCTCTCTGTCTGTGTTAATTATAACACCCTATGTGTTAATTATTAAAGCAAAATAAAGATCATCAATATTTAACTTCATTATTATTGGTAGCCACATTGAGACAGTATTTGCACTACAAGTGGGAACACAGCAAAGCTATTGTTCAAATCAATTCAAACGATGTCTTTAGTTGTCTGTGGCATTTATTATAGTTTCCTAGACTTTATTTTCAAGGTAATTACAGACGCTTGGAATCAGTTTCACCGCTGTAGTTGATGTTGTGATTGCTTGCAGAGATGGTGCTGGTGATGGTAGATGTAATATTTAACCAAAGACCTGCTTTATAAGGACTCTGCCTGCTGTTTGGAAAGACGCCACTCAGTTCTGTCACCAAAGTCACTGAAGCAGCTTTTTTTTTTCCTTTATTAATGGATTCTCACTCTTCATGGACTTTTCATGGTAATCGCGTCCTCCGGCGATATTTAATGCAACGTGAACACTAAATTCTTCGCAAAAGAAAGTCGGGGTGGGCGCAGTGCAGATTTTAGCTTCGCTCCCACCCCCCCCCTGCTGCTAGCTGAAATGAACTTAACAAAGAAAGCAGAACAGAAGGTGGAGTGGAGCCAAGTCTTTCTTCTGTGCCCTTCTTTTACTTGCTTCGCTGTTTAAGCTCCCCGGTGAAACAAAATCAGCAAACATGGCAGAGAATGTATTCTTTCAGTGGGGCAGGCGTAATCTGCAGCGTGCCCACCAAGCATTTTGTCCTATTCAGTGTTCACACTGTTGCACAAAGCATTCAGTTGCCAGCGCGTTTAGTTGACGGCAGTTTTCTGGAAACGGTTTAAGTTTTAGTTTCCTGCCTCTTCTGTGGGAGGGAAATTTATCCCTGTGGTGTTTGAAGACAAACCACACACATACACATACACACACACACGCACACACACAAAACTAGCTAAATCCTAATCTCCAGCTTCATATTATCAATAAAAACTAAATTTATCATCCAATGTGATCTTGGAAATCAATGTCACCATCGCTGCAAGCAACATTTGGTCTCGTATATATTCAATAATCCAAATATTAGCTGCTGGAAATCTCATTCTACTGTCGGTTTCTTTAATTCAGTTATCTCACTGTGGCAAACCAGCAAATCTGGCTTGTATCATATTACTGTATATTTTTCTTTTGTTTTGGTTTCTTTTTTTTTTTTTTGGTCCTTTTTAGACTTGAAAACAATGGTGACTCTCCCCTCTATAAACTACTACTAATATAGTTGTGTAGATATAGAGTTGAAGATAATGTGACTTTTGATGTGTTCCCTCTTAGATGCAAACTAATTCAGAGAGAGACATTACGCTTTAACCACTGTATTTTTAACCGTTGTTGTGTTAAAGGGCGGATGGAGCCTACTGCATGTCGACTAAACTGCAAACAAGAGTCTGGTAGTAAATAACGAAACGTCCTAATAATGTGCTTTTACTTGATTCGTAGTGACACGTTTCTTTGCTGATCTGGGAAAAAGCCACTCTTGAAATGGTTTGGTCGGTGGAAGATGTGAAAAAATAAAAAAAAATTAAATATATTATCGGGCCTCGGCGACGTCGTGGAACATCCGTCAATGGCGAAATAAAGACAACGTAAAACATTATTTACAGCAAACTGTTTCAACACGTGACCTTTCCCAGATCTGATTTATGTTTCAGTGTCAATGTGACAGTTTCAGAACCTCTCATGCAATCCATCTCCTGTAGTGATTTATAGTAGAGTAGGGAATTCTTTATGTACTCATTTCATTAACTACTTGGATGAAGCTTGCCTCAGTGCATTTTTATTTTGTACAAGGAACAAAGGTTGTGAAACTTTGCAGATAAGGAACAGAATGTTATTTGTATTGTGCGGGATTTCTCTCGCGGCAAACTATGAGGTGCTCTTAAATCTTTCAAGAGGAAAGCTGATATATATTTAAGTTTATTCCACGCATCCTTCCAGCCACCCCTCAACAATTTAAACTTTTTTCTGTCAATCAGCAGGAAAACCATGAAAAAAGAAATTGCTGTGAGTAAGGTTGTCCTGTAGAAAAGCCTCCGTCCTGCCTCTCATTTCAGGATAATCATCTATTTATATTTTTTATTTTTGCTTTTGCATTAGTTTAAAAAGTTTTATTGCTTGGGACAAACATTACATTACATTATATACTTTAGTGTAATTTTTAGCTTAGTAATATTACTCTTCATTGAGAGCTTTCAGGAAAACCAATCATTTGAAAGTGAACAACAGTCTGAAATCATACGGGCAGAGGAGTCTGAATTATTTTCTTGATACTGTGATTAATTTGCTGTCATTCCCTCTAAAATCAACTAAGATCAAGTTTTTTTTCTCTTCTCTTGCTCTGTACTGTACGGCAAAAGTTCATCTCTTCAATCTATTGTCAGGTTTAAAAAGAGCATCTCCACAATTATTTAAATGTTAAACTCGGTCTTACTCACTGGAACACACTGTTTCCACCAAGCTTCTTACAGTGCAGGAAACATGTACCCCTTATTTATTTCACCATTATTTATTTTGCATTTACTCTATAGAAAAATACATTTAATAATGACACAACGTCCCCTATGGTAACAAAGAGTAAATGCTTTATTTCTGGGGTTTACTTTTACAAGTGAAATAACTTATACAACCACCGTTTGGTGGTATTTGTTAGATACTGCAAATGCATTGATTTGAAATCTTGCCATGGAAATGTAAATGTTGAAAAAAATGTGATCTTGACTGTTTGAAAAGCTCATATATGCTGAAACTAAGGATTTATTGTTGGATAACCTTGGATATTACTGTCAAATTTAGCTCTAGTTTGACTTATACATGTACTATATAGTTCCTTTTTTAATACATTTTCTACATAATAATAAAACATTCAAATAGTCTGACTCGATGTATTTTATTTCTCTTGTTGTTGCCGTGGCATGTAAAGTTTATGAACATGATGTCTGTGCATGAAGAAAACCCAGAGTTCAATTTGTTCATTTTTGGAGTCAGGTTTTATATAAAAGAAGTCAAGCTGTGGTTTCTCTAACTACTCCCCCTTTTAACTCCTAAGAAATAATGAAGTACCAAGAGCCAACCGTCTCCATGTCATAAAACTTTTCAAAGTATCTTCACCTCTAATTGGAGGCCATTAAAAAACTGAAGTAAGGCCGGCAGCAGTTACAAGTGAGCAGTGAAAGGTGCCGTCATCAAGGTCTGCCAGTGTGGTTTGGCTCCAGGACCTCTAATTTAGAGAGACTCGTATGGATGTGAAAACACACCTGAAGACTACAACATATTAGCAGTTATTCCTCGTCAAAATTTTGAGACTCTTTAAAGGGATGACTGCAGAGAACAATATGCTGGAAAGGGTGTGATTTTTGGACTGTTAGCCAGAATGTGTAAAATGCTTGTTTATTGACTGTCTTTTAAATATAAAACTACTGCCTGCAGCTGCTTAACATAGTTTAGACTGTAGAGAGAAAAGGGAAATGTAAAAGCAATGTTTGTTTTTTTTTCAAGGGGTTAAACTCATAACTTTTTCTTAAGTCTTGTTGTCAAAGCAGAGACTTCAGGAAGTTGCTGAGTAAAAGATAAAAATGTGTTAATTAGTAAGTTTTAGTCCTCATTTGCAGATTGTTTTAATTTTGGACAGAGCCACACTTGGTGGTCTCAGCCCCCCCGTTGCACTAAGTTAACTACAGTAACAATATATTCACTGTACAGTCATGAGAGTGGCTTTAATCTTCTCATGTAATTCACACAAGGAATTATATATATTTGAATATTTCCCAAAATGTAAAACTTCCATAACACCTACAGGAAACACAAAAATACAACAATTAGGCCGAACAATAAATTGCTACCTACAATTATTAGACTCAAAGCACTTGTATAAGTGTTAACTGGTTGATAGAAATGACCGCTGGAAAACAAAGTCAATATATAGGAAATACACAATTATTTGTTAGCTATAAAAAAGAGGCACCCTCATAAAAGATGTGTGTCCATATCTGTCTCGTCAGCATCGTGGAGGTAGTGGTGTTAGTTAGCAGACCCACCAGTTATAACACAACAAGAGAGGAACTGTAGTAATGTCATATAAAGTAACAGTCTTAGCTCCTAAAATGCAAATCTTTAACAAAAAAATGCGTCGCATCCTGGACTTTAGAAATAGTTTGATTGTCCTGTTCTTGTTTAGGCCTGAATGCTCTTTAATTACATTTTTATGTACGGTAAACCTTCAAAATGAAAGTCTGGTTTACTTGTCAAACAGCTGTTTGAACAAGGGACCGGACTCCCCTCAGGCAGATTACCATTTAAAGGGGTCCAGCCCCCCCAAAAACATAATTTAATGAATGTGACACTATTGAAAGGGTTTAAAGCTGACTGCAAAGTTTTAGTCAAGCTTTACAAAAAGAAATAATAACCAAGATTGCCGACTGCATTTAGCTCAATATTCTCATCTCTTAAACTGCAAAGCTACAACTACCAGTTCTCGGTTGTTTCTGAGTCATCTGATGTTATTAAAAGATAACATTGAAGGCTACACATTTCTCGTCTCGCTGTATAAACAGCTAGTTTGAGCATCTTTACTCATGCAGAAAAAATATGCAAAACCACACACGCTGCATGCAGCCTCAGATTTTATCACACTAACAGATACTTGCAAACCCTCAAATCAGCAGTTTCAAGATTCATTGTTTAATTACTGCATGTTCTAATTATCCGTTAATTATCCATTCAAATGTCTGGTCAGCACAAACAACTTGGTAAATAATGAGGCTGTGTGAAGTTTGTGAATATATTAGAGTCAGACACAAATAAATGAGCAACACTGGATTAATAGTGCAGTAAAGGTCAGGGAGATAAACTCATGTTTAGCCTTTATCAAAACAAAACACTTCACATGAGGTGCTGCATAAAGACAATGCTCACAGTTTGACAAGGTTCGCCGGCAGTCACCTGGAAGTTTAATTGTGGATTACCAAGAGTGAGGGAAGCTTTTATCAGAAACTACTGTAAGCTTTTATCAGAATCATCATCAAAGGGGGCTTTCTATTCTCCCTTTTTCTTAAATTTGATAGAACTTTAATAATTTACTCACACGTCTGCTAGCCATGAGTGCACACTGTGTCATTTAACCAAAGCTCCATAGGGAGCAGTGATTTGAATTTAAAAATTGGAAGAATTGAGAAGTATGCCTTGCACAAAGGAAAAGACACAACCGATTATACGGTATGATCAATTAAACTGTCTGCAAACACTGTCACAGTCTGCTGGGTTCAAACAGTGCAGCTCTGTCTGCAGCTCTTACAGGAAATGTATCTTACTTTTGCTGCCTGTGGATAAGAAGTGAGAAGATTTACTTTCCTATGTTGCTGCCAACCAAAAATGTTTATACATTTATCATAAATGAATATATGTAGAAGATCATTATTGTCTTTTATTGCAGTCGGCAGATGGGGTAAACTAACACTTTCCTCTGTTCCTCTCACTTGCCATAGCTTGAAGTTTTTCATCGTTGATCCATAAATCAAGTTCGACTGATTTCCTTTAATTACTCATCATTCTGCAGCTGACACTGACGACACCACAACTGTTCATGTTATTTCCGTTCCCATCGCTGATGTGTTTCATGTGTTTCTGTGGTGGTGCAACTTGCTAAAGTGGTGCACCGCCTCACAGCTGACAGCAGTTAGATGTCAGACGGCCCGAAGAACAGGACCTAAAAACAAAACCACAGACCACACAGTGAGCTTGACCTTCCTCCCCTGAGGCTAATGTGATCTAAAGTCATCTCGAAACAAATTAGGATAAGTTGATCTGATCTTGACAACAGTAAGTTTGGAATGATTCCATATTATCATTTTGGACCATGGCAGAGTTCCTCTGTAGTGTCTTATTTTTCAATTTGGACCGAGTTATGGGTTCTTAGGTCGAGATAGGTAGGAGACAGAAATAACCACTACTAGAAAATATGTGTAGACCTCAAAAATAGTTCCTCTCAATCATCACTTATGACCCACTAGAAGTGTGTATTTACAGACACCCTGCACCTGCAGAGATGTTCTTACTCAGTTGTGTTTGGGGCATCTTTGGGCAGTGGCCAAAGATGCAGTGGCCAAACAGTGTGCAGAGTGTGAGGGTGGGACCCTATAAAATATAGCAACCAGGTGCCAGACATGGATGCATGATAAGAGCAGCATTACTTTGACGCTGCATTTTCTATGGTTCATCATGGGAAAATCATCTTGGCTTAAGTCAGAGGGTAGTGTTACAGTTTGGTAAAGAATGAAGTCAGAGTTCACACATTGTGCCAATTGAAGTCAAACCTATCAGCCTGCAGCCTTTTCAAATATTCAAACCACTGTCATACGGTACCTGTGCAGCAACACTTATGCAGTCTCTTAAGCAAGCAAGTGCTTTGTGTGAAAGCATGTAAATGACACATTTTAGTTTGACTATGTTCTGCATTACATCATTATCAAAAACAATGGTTATGAGCCTGCTGAAGATGGCACAGTATTGCTGGTTAGGTGAAGGGCAGGACTGCTTGATGTCCATCCTGCCAGAGTCCCAAATATAAGAAGAGTTGCTGACTCCAGAGAGTCTCTTCAGTAATTCTGCCAAATCCAAAGCCTATTTTTTGGTGCGTTTAGCTGAAATCTAACAGGGCTCATGGTTGTTTCTCCACAAAGTCAAAGACTTCCCCTGTTAAAGTGCTGAAGGGCTCTGGTGTGACTTTCAGCGCCGACTTTCAATAAATCCGCAAAACTGAAAATATAGTACTTCTTAATTGCAGCACTTTAATTTAACAAGTTATGCATGAAAACATGTTTCTTTTTTATTGTGACCGAGACGCATCCATAATCCAAAACTAATGAAAGAAATGTGTTCATCCATTTCCATTCCGAGGCTTAATGGCTAAACGTTGAGGAATCTGATTTCATTATTCATGTTTCCCATCTGCTTACATAGCATTGAAAAGATTGAAAATGATGCGCAAGTGTCAGGAAATATGATTTTTGTGCAGCTGAAAAAACGTAGATGCTGAATATTGCATGGTCAAGGGAACGGGAGGCATCGACTTCTCTTTTCGAGCCGCCCTCCTCCACCTCTCTCCCCGCTCTCACCCTCTGTCGGCCTTTTCTCCTCCTCTGCTCGCAGCATCCATCCAGTGATGCCTCCACATCTCTCTGCAGGGATTGAGCACAGAGCCGGTGATGGGGTGAAGCTGATGAAAAGCGGCGTTGTGAGCCATCCCCAGTCTCCCATGCGCTCGTGGAGTCTCTTTACATTTCACTGAACCCGGAAAGTTAACAGGCCCTGGCAGGCATCTGAATAAAAGGGAGGTGCAACCCAGATCCCCCAGTTAGAGCCTCTCTGTGATAGCGTTGTAAACACCGGGACTTAATTGGGAAACCGGCCGGTGAACAGCTTGATTTTCATCAGCCGTGTATTGATGCTCAAAGCTCCATGAGTTGGAGTTGGGCGGGGGGCCTGCACGGGGCCTCACAGATCACAGGCATGAGGATTTGACTATTCACAACCTCAGGGTCCAACGTGAGGTAAGACTTGATGTGCTGGTTCAACGTCCTATTTTTTGTTTGTTTGCTTGTTGTAATTGTAAGATCACAAAAATGAGGAGAATGCTCATTATTGGAATGATCTATCAAACCCTTCATTGAGGTTTTCAGCTCTCTTGAACAAATTAATTAATGAACGAGTGCATGAATGGAGGCTCTGAAGCCTCAACACTGCTTAATGAGATTGTTTTTCTCCTTGTTTTCTTTTTTTTCCCAGCTAATACTTACTGACCAATTATGTCCTTAGCTTACATATATCTTATAATTAATTTCCCTGTAATTAAGTCTTTCCTTTCTACTGCTGTTAAGACAAACCAAGCTGATAAGGTAGAGTTGCGAGTTTGGGTGGTTAAGATGGTGGGTCTGACAGCTGGGCTCCAGGGGACGAAATGACTGAGAGTGAACCAAGATGCTGAAGAGAGAGACTGGTTATACTGTTAACATACTGTAATTGGAGGTAAACTGCACTTCTTTTGTTCTTTTTCTAGTTTTATTCATTCAGTCAAATGCTATTACTTGTCCTTCGTTTTTAGTATGTCATTGTATTTGATATATAATTTGCAACAGTGGTTACCAGCCTCTTTCTTCCAACAACCCCCATGCCCTGTCAAATGGAGCACGGTATCATGCCCTTTGACATATGGTGCAGCTTCATAGTTTGTTTGATGGTATTTTCCCACAGGGAAAACTGTGGGAAAATACCACATAATAAAAAATTTATATATGAATACCCACAAGTTATCCTAGAGTTATTTGAGAATTTCTTTTGAAGGGCTTTCTTTTTTGTTTGTTTTTGGCCAAATTTGTGTTTGCATACTATCGTTTGAAGGAACTGGACATTCACTTTCTAGTCTAACCCCCTTTCTTCTTGTTGTTTTAATCAACTAACAACTATTTGGTAGAAAACGCCGTCAAACAGTATCTTTGTACTTGTGCTCTCATTTCCCAAAAACGTAGTTTAATTTCCATATACTTCCTGGTTTCTGCAAATGTCACCCTGGTACACGGATTTCCATCATACCAAGCTATTTCCATTACTGTGTTTAACCACAGCTTGATTCTTTTCACTTCCTAGACCTCTGTTTGTCTCAAATTTGTTTTTCCTGCCTTGCCATTTTCTACTCATGATCTAAGGCCAAATAAGAAATGGAGTTTGATTTTTCTCAGTGTGCCAGCAGCGTTCCTTAATGCCCCACCACCCACACCACCGCTGCCATCTCCGCCCCCCCTCCTTAGCCAAACTACACAGAAGTCCTCAGGAACCATTCAGATATGAGAACTGACACACATATGAAAGTGTCTCTTGGGGGCTGCAGTGACCTAAGGGAGCTCAGTGGAGAGTTTGTTCTGTACTTTATCACATCACCTACAGGAAAAGCAATGTTACATGCTCAAGGCTTAGGATAAGGATTTAAAAAAAATCTTTTTTTTTTTTGGCAGAAGGCACAGAGTGTGTAGTTTATGCGTGCGTGTTTGTGAGAGAGTAAGATCATGTTTGCTATTTGAGAGTGCGTTTCAGCCTTAATTTGAGTGCACACACACATGCACACATGCATGCATCAGTGCACAGTCTGAACTGAGTTGGAGCGAAAGTTAAGCATGCCCTGATGGCAGGGGAGACAGACTGTAAACTGTATTTGTTTTTTTTTTCTTTCTTATTTTTTATCAGCATTTATAGCGAAGTACTGGGAATAAACAAGGAATGCCAGGAATGTCAGCCTCAGAAGTTTATCTCATCTTATCTGCAGTTACACAAAATGAGACTGTGAGAAAAAGGTCACAGTTAAACGCATGTGTGCATAACCGCAGCCACCGATGCAAGTAAAAAATGTCACATGGTTCGGGTGGAGAAAGTTCCCTCTGAAAGGCTTTGGGTACTCTTTCATGACTATTTAACACCAACAGAAAGAAAGTGTTGACGGGTTTGTTTCAGTGTCCCTCTTTAGCTCAGTGACTGTGATACACTTGTGTGGTCAAGGTTTGCCTCCAGTCTGTTTTTTGTTAACAGGTGATTAACAGTGCTTATCTGGGAGACACAGTGAAATAATAATTAGGCAAGGAAATGTGACACAGTGAGGTAATTAATTCAAGCTGAAGATTCAGTGACTTTCATGTTGAGATAAATTGAGCTTGAACACGGTTTTATAAGAAAAGTTGCTTTATGTCTTTCTTTCTCACTGCAGGGTGAACGCTTCTAATTGGACCTGCGTGCTGTGTCAGATTGTTCTTGTAGCTACAAATTAGAAATTAAGAATCTCCTCCAGTCCGAATATTATTTGTTACCATTTTTTGTCTAAACGGGTGTGACACTGCATACAAGTCTGGTCATTTTGAACAGTCACAAAGAACAAAACAAAACAGGGAAGTCGTTTTTTTTTTCTCTTACTCCTTATCCCATGACTACATAAGGTTGTGTCACTGTCTGTGTTTTTCTTGTAAGACCATCAGACCTTTCTGTTTGTAGGAAACACTTGGCAGCGTCTGCCTGTACAAGATAATGACACAGCAGTTATAATGCGGCATTAATCTGCCATAACAACTGTCCATGTCATGGATAAACTCAGGGACTACCTACCTACGTGCCTACCTAAACACATTGATACCACCGTGTACCAATGATAATTTATATTTTTACAGACTTCCTGCAGTCTTTGCTGGTTGCCTGGGTGATTTGCATGTAAAATGATGATTGAAACTTAAAGGAAGTCTGACACAAAACCCCCTGTAAAAATCCACAGAGACAACTGTCACTGTTTCCTCTGGTACACTTACTCACACATTCTAAAAGTGTGTGAGTAAGTGTACCTCCCTAAATGTCAAACTATTGCAAAACACCTAGCTGTCTGTGTCCTGCTTGATCTTTCCATCAACTCCTGCATAGTTTTTTTTCATGAATCATATCTTTCCCCCCCCCCTACATCCTCTGTTTTATTTTCTAGCTACTTTAAACTCAGATATCTATGGCAACTCAAGGTTTTGGCTAACTGGGTTGACTTTTTATTCCCACGATGTCTCATTTTGCTGAATTTGGAAATGCTGGGGAGCAAAAGAGGAACTTAGAAAGTCCCCATTGATTAAATTTAAGCACTTTGGAAAATACTTCCTTCGCTGCGAGCTCACCGTGTCATCATTTATTTATTTATACTGCAGAATAGAGCAACGCTCTGTTCCCTCTATGTCAAGAAAAAAATGTTTAACATAGAGTCTTCCCAGAAGACGGCGTGTGTCATATGATAACTACGCTGCAATTATTACGTAATTGCATGTTAAAATAGCCCAGACTGACCTCATAGCTGGAATGTGCAATTAGGTGCCCCTGTAAAAGCCCAAAGTTTACATGCCAGCCAACAGCCCTTCAATGATGGCTTTACTCGAGAGCAAGAAGCAATTCCTTATATAGACTAATCATGTCTTTCCTCGTCCTGCACTCTGCCTCCTTTCGCAGCGCTGGGCCCAAAACATTTTGCAGGACTGAATCACAGCTAAGGTTTGCCCCTGGGGGGACTGGTTTTATTAGCAGACTATTTCTGGACACTTGTCAGATTCCACTACAGCAACCCTTTAGTCACTTTTCATTAGCGCTCACATTCAAGAACTCACAGAGTGCACAGTGCTGGACTCATATTCACTCATATTTCAGTGTGTGGTGGCAGACCCAGTAGGTCGTAGTGATTTGTAATGCCCTTTTGCACAGTCCAGTAACTCCACGATGCTTTCTTTAATGCTACTGGTAATGTCACAGTCACTTTTTTGCCATCATGACTGTAGGATCGTTAATTCCAGTGTGAGCTCAGTCGTCTTTCCTGCAATTTGTCCAGCCACAGACACGGGTCGGATAAAGGGATGTATTGTTTGAGCCTTGCCTTGTAGGTGAGCTCTACTGACAAGAAGGTTTCCATAACCCAGATGGGAGAGACGCCCATTATAGTGCAGAGTCAACGAAGTATAAACTGAGAGTAAGGTTTCCATGGAGGAAATGGGACACATACAAGGGTCACTGCAGTGTAAGTTGAACATGAGGTATCCTTAGAAGATTGGGAAGGTACAATGTGGCCCCTATAATATAAGAAGAAAATCAAGGAAATTTTAAAAAATACTGCAATTTTCCCCTGTGTGCATTTCTTCAGCAGCCACTACTCATTTGTACTGAGGCAGCTGCTGCAGCCTCGTGTTTCTGAATTACATGCAGACCTGAAAAGGCACATTGTTGCATAACTACCAGCAGTGATTTTTTTTTTCCAGGCCGGTCCTCGTGTCTTCTCATGGTTGAAAAAGCGGATCAAACTGGAGATTTTTTGAATACATGTATAAAAGTGTGTCTGTGTACCGAGCAGTGAAAAAAAGACTTCGACATGCAGGTACATCCGCAGTGTGTCAGTCAAAAACAGGGAATGGAATATACAGTGAAATCATTTTCATATAAACTGTAAAGAAGGATTTCTATCAAGGAAAGTGTTGCTACACCGAGGTCATTAATCAACACTTGCTCGAGGTGACTGGACACTGTAGTGCCTCAACAGCAGCTGTGATATAGCTTCACTGTGGAGCACTACACGCCCTGCCAGTCAGGCTGTGTGTGTGTGTGTGTGTGTGTGTGTGTGTGCGTGGGTGGGTGGTTGCTATTTGTCTAAGATGGCTCAGACACACCTGCAGACATGGTGAGGCTTGTCTCATCAATTTTCATGTAACTATGCCCTGTAGCTACGAAGAAACACACTGCATGTTCAGCCAGTCAGATGGTCATGAAGTGTGTTCTCCAAGGTTGTCAGAATAAAATGTTTCCATACACAGTAGCGGCATCAGATCATCATAAAATAGCAAAAGCGATTTGATCTTTTTTTGCTTTTATTATGATACTTTTTATTCAACTTTTGATGTTTTCACTGCCACTAACTACTTTAAAGGGCATTGAAAGTGAAATGTTTCAATCATTCAGTTTTAAAATTTTGAACCAAAATTAAACATTTTTATAGTTTAGAGTTTTTTAGAGTTATTTATGTGATCTGACCATGCTGAACCACAGTAACCTCGTTTTGAGTTCATGCGTTAGGCCGGCTGTGATGTACGTTCACAGCCACACGTTCTTTTATTTATCAGCATATCTATACTGTTCAAGTGAATGCACATCGTCTCGGAACTTTCCCCTTTGAGGGATGGAGAGAAGTGAGGCTAATGTCAGCGTAATTTTTTTTTTCTTTTTTCTTTCTTTTTCAAAATCCCCTTTTGCTTGACTGAACTGAGAGGGCATTGACCACATCGCCAAAGGCGTGGAAAGGGTGCGTGTGTGTGTACTTCACATGACCTCACTCTTTCATATCTCAATTCCATCTCACTGGTTCACCTGGTGGTTTTCACAAAACACACACACACACTTTCACAGCTTTCATTTCCCATTTTTATTCCCATTTTTGGATCCTGAGAAGGGTGTTGGCTGTATTTGTTTTAGCTGCAATTTAGTGTTATTATGCAAAGAGGCAGCAACTTCAGCCTGGTGTTGTAACGTCTGCAGATCAGTGCATGCGCAGGACCTTTAATATTTGTTGGGGGACACATTCAGTCAGGGCTTCTCACGATTTTCACTTCATATTCGGTTTACCTTTTGGCTCCTTCTCTCTGGCTGACATCACTCAGTGCTTGCGTGAATAACGCAAAGCAAGAATCCGGAGCACCATGCAGGAAACACACGAGCGCAGACAGAGGGCCCATTCTTACACAAAGTGGGCAGGGTGCAGTGACGTTGTGACCAAAACACACACTTACTCAGAGAACGAAAGAGAGAGAGAGAGAGAGAGAGAGAGAGAGAGAGAGAGAGAGAGAGAGAGAGAGAGAGAAGGGAGGAGGGGAGGAAGAGGGGAGGAGGGGGGAGGAGGAGAAGGAGGGGAAACAAGGGTAGAGAGGGAAACAGGAACAGAAAGTGAAGACTTGTCAAGATGTCTGGGTGAGGGGGACCAGAACAGAGCAGAAGCCAGATGCCAAAGCAGAAACAACAGAAGTTTGAGCAGCTGACTGGATTAGACGGGAGGGGAGAGCTGACCTGCCGCTTCACAAGTGCCTGCGGGGTAAGGTGCTCCTTTCAAAGAGACCTTGAGTGCCAACAACTTGGAATACTTTGAAACTGTTCTCAGTGGTTTATATAGGCTTTTTTTAGCGGTGTGTCAGTGTAGAGAAACAGAAACAAAACTGTTGCTACTGTGGCAAGCTCTATTAAAAAAAAGAAACTGTTTTTGGCAGGGAGCATTTGACAGGATGCTTGACAAGTTGCAACGATATGCTGATAAGTTTCTTCCTGTCTTTAAGTGCCGTGGAGCGTCATTACGTCACTATAACACCTCTTCTCCTTCTACTCCTGTAATTACATTTTTGGTTGATTTGAACTGTTAAGTTGAAGTTAGTTAACTTACAAATTATTTTAATCATCCCTGTGTCGGCTGCGCCAAGCATATAGAGTAACTTTCCT